>RJWJ010004530.1:0-75307 GCA_004363605.1 Indri indri
ACAAAGGGCCAAGGGGAGAGTGTTACAACAAGAGGCTAGAGAGTTAGACTGGCAGGAATTAGCCATATTTGGAATTGTAGGACATTTGAAGTACCATGATCTTTATCCCAAGATCACTGGGAAGCCATTAAAAGGTTGTAAATTGTAGGTTGCCTGATACTAGGGAAATCAGAAAAAAATAAATAAATCTGGCCTTCTTTCAATGTCTTCTCTGCTTTGCAGCCAGTTAAAGGAGTATTTGCAATCATTCGTATAGAAGGTGATGGTGACTTTGGCAAGCCAGAGTGATTGCATTGGATGTGGAGAAAGGTGTGTAGGTGTGATAAATATTTGAATTAATAATGACAAGGGTCTACGGATAGATTGCATTTTCAGATGAGGAAGGTAGGTTATCCTATTCCTGACATGAGAGATTTGATGCATACTGGTGCTGTTTGCTGGGATAAAAAATACCGTAAGAAAACTGGTTTTTGTAGGGATAAAGGAGAGAGGGAATGAGGTGGAGGTGAGATAGAGAGAGAGAGAGAGAGAGAGAGAGAGAGAGAGAGAGAGAGAGAGAAAGGTGGAGCTTGAAAATAACACATTTGAGGTGCCTTTAAGAATTTATCTACAGAAATTCCAAAGTAGAAAAAATAGAAGAGATGAATTTTCATTAAAAATTTCAGAATTTTTACCCCTAACCTTTCATAAATCAGACATCAATGCAACTCTTTTAAACAAAATTATTGAAATGGAAAATACCATTTCTCTTATCCTTTCCCCAATTCTTTTATTTCCTTTACAGTTGCCATTATAGTTAATGCTGTAATGGGCTACGTTTTTCTCAGAAAATTATTGTTTACATACAACAGAGGCAGATGAGTTTCAAAAGCAGTCCGTTTCTTAGAGGCAATAACTATTAGGTACGATCACACCGGTAGAGATGATTAGAAGGAGAACAGGAATGGATAAAGGAATGTTCCATTTGCTCGGTTTCCCAAGGCTCCCTGATGTAGGGCTGGCAGCAAGGTGAGGCTCCTTGCTGGCTTATTTAGTTAACAAGCATACCTAAAGGGATAATCTCAAACCTTACCTGGAATATAAAGTTTGAAGAAAATGGAATCATTACACCAATTATGAGAGAATTGGGAGACTTGTGCTCGATATGATGATTTTCAGTGCCTACTTTATAGCAAACATATCTGGAAAAAGTTTTTGTTCTCCAGCCCCAAAACTTCATGATTCTAAGAGACATTTTATTCCATTATTAAGAAAAGGGGGGGTTAGTGCTAGAAGAAACCTTACTCACCATCTAAACTGATCCTGTTATATTGGATAAAATAAGGCTTAGTTTATCCAAGGGACTCAGTGATTGAATTGAAACTAGAACTAGGTAATGTTCCCCAGATTTGATTTTTCCTTTTGGGTTTATAGTTCACTGAATGTTTATTTTTCCCTTGTTATGGTTGCAAAGGGACTAAAACTTCCTGTTTGTCTGAGTTGGAATTTCCCAGAATCAGATAATGAGACAAGACTTTGTAGGTAGTTTAACTTAAAGATGGTCCCACAGAACACCAGTGGGGAAATGAGAGAGTTAGAAGGAGAATCAAAAGATGTGTATTATCAAGCCAGCTACCACTGTGGGCGACTGAAGCCTTAATAAATTGGGGAGAGTCTGGACCATTGTAAAAAAAGAAAAGAAAAGAAATAAGAAAAGTTATCCTACCAGAGAAAGGAGGAGCCTAGGATTTTATGCACTAACTCCTGCGAGTCTTTGAGGGCTGCTTCTGCAGGGGCATTAACTCCCTGGTAGTTCTGACCTGACATGCAGTGGGCAAAATGGGTTCTGAAGGCCAGAACAACCCTCAGGCAAATAAACGCAGGAGTTGGCAGGTAGATTCATGGCAGGTGTGCACTACAGTGGTAATGGCCAGAGGTTATGGTTAGGGCACCGACTGCTTCCCTTACACCAGTGACAGTGAGTGACACCACTATAACAACTAAAGTGATCTGAATAAAAATGGGACTAACGCCACTAATTAATCACATTTTTACTGCTCCTATAGGAGAATGAATATACACTGTAATTGTATTTTGCCTAGGGAGTTTTAAGGTAAGATTTTGGTCTTCAGAGCAATGAGGACTTTAGTAACAAGAGGAGTGTTTCATGTGTCTGAACAGCTTGCTGCAGGGCACAGCAGAATGTTAGTAATTGGATTTTATCAAAAATAGTCTAAAAGTCTGTAAATATAAAGGTAAGTTCAAAAGTGATTTTCAGTGTGTTGCACATTGCATCTTTCTGTGCTGAAATTAGCTTAGTATGTTATGTTGGGCAATAATGAATATCCCCACGGGCAGTCAATATGATCATACAACAAACTGGAAAGAACTTAGATGTAGACTCACTAATATCCTGATATAACTGCTTCAAATATATACTTGGTAAACACGTGGTATAATAAGTTCCATATCTTAGACGAATCTTGAAAAGACATAGTTCCTTCTCCTGGGAACTATTTATCTCTGACTCAGCTACAAGATTTTACATTGCATAAGGGAAAAAGCTATTCCTGCCTTTTCCATCACTGTCTTGGTAGCATCTATGGAACACCCAGAACAAAGGAGGTGCCCGACAGAGACTTGCTAAATGAATTAATGAATTGTTGGAATGTGTGCAATGCTCATTGTTTCTCCTCTTTCATAAGGTCTGTATCACTTCTCAGTACCAGAAGATGTGGTTCTTGGCACTGCAATAGGAAGGGTGAAGGCCAACGATCAGGACATTGGTGAAAATGCACAGTCATCATATGACATCATTGATGGAGATGGGACAGCACTTTTTGAAATCACTTCTGATGCCCAGGCCCAGGATGGCATTATAAGACTAAGGAAGGTAAGCTAAGGAAGGTTTCATTCATCTTCAAAACACCTTTGCGAAACTTGAGTTTTAAAGTTTGAGAGAGTTGGATGGATGGACTTCCCAATAGAATCTCAGAGCTGGTAGACTTTGAGCTTTTAGCTGGAAGACCAGGAGATGAGTAGAATCCTTGTGGCACCTCCTGTCTCTTGGGCCTGTTTCCCATTTCAGCTAAAGTTCTGGTAAAAAGTCACCGTGGTGGTGCTAGCCTCCCATCTCACCCATTATTTCTATCCCCATCTATGCTTCCAGTGCTTTTCTCTAAGTCACCAGAATTTGCTCAGTCCTTGTATAGGACACACCAGTTATGTGGGGAAGCCCGTGCCCTAAAGGTGACCCTCAACAAAGGGGGAGAAAAATTGGTGACCAATTGCTATTGTTGGGAGAGGCATATTGGTTAAGATTCACAAGAGGATTTTCAGTTGCCCACAGAGGGGACAAGTTCAATGATTTTTAGTCTTTCCCTATGTAACTATCTTCATTTTTTAAGCTCCTGCTTCCCGAAATATCTTTCCCAAATGCATTGAAGTTTCGCAAGTTGAAGGCTGTGCTCTCAGGGAAATTCAAAGACAGGCAGAACATTTAGATTCAGTTATCCCAGCTAGCTCTGGTGCATGAAGGACAGGGCCAGCCCTGACACCACTGGCTACTCCAGACTATGTGTCAACAGTTCAAACAGTATGGAAAATTAAGCTAATCTCTGCCTTGCTTTTGCATCTTCACAACTAGTCCAATAACGCATGACAATTTGAGAGTGCTTTTGTCAGCATCCAGTTTTTGATGGTAGATGTGAAAGATTCTGTACAACGTTTTGTATTTATATTTCTCATCATGAAATCTACATTCATAAGGTACGTGTAGGACACAGTTCATTATCTTAGGAGCACCAAGCATTTGCAAGGAAAAAAATACTCTTTCGTCCTCATCATGGTTACTTTGTTTGATATTGTTCTTCGTAACATTGTCATGAACTAGATCAAGCTCATTTTTAAATAGATTTGCTTGTTCTTGAATAAGAATGTAGACAGTGGACCACAAAATCGGGAGACAATAATTTTTCCCTCTTTCTTGATCAGCATTACATTGATATGACTCTAAAGTTACCATCTGATTCTCTGTCATGTTGCACAGAGACCTATTTTCATTGGTCCTGCTCTTAAAATCCTCCATTGAAGAGACATTAACAGTGGGAACCTGGAGTTTTCTGGATATACTTTTATTAAAAAAGCATTAAACATCAATGTTGATAAAAATACAGCTGCATTTATTTTAACTCTCTGTTCAGCAACACTGTCTTCATACCAGGATCCTGGGTTGAGTTTAGAATTAAGAGTTGCAAACTATTTAAAAACTCATGTTTGAAATAGAGTACAGTATAATTATACATGAGTCAATTATTGAATAACCCAGAGCCACATTTTCTCTGGCTAATGGTTCATAATGTCATTTTTATTGTTATTATTAACTCCTATCTTTTGTTGCCATAAGGTGCTTTTATAAACTGAAACAATTAGCCATTTGCTGTATTTTCATTCGCTGTTATTCATAAACTTGGAAGCATACACTATGCACCTTGATGCCAAGAAACACCCATATTTTACTCTAGAGAACAATGTGTAAGGAGTTGTATTTCTACAATTTATGGGCTCCCTTTTTTGTCTGATAAAATTCGAAGGGCACTACAATGTGTTTGGATACATTGTCTTTATGTTGAGCTAAGAACTAAACAGAACATAGTCTGTTATGCTTAACGATGTTTGTGACGAATTTTAAATTGCAAAATTGTTACAGCAAAGATGATTGGTAAATTGTGAATATGCTTATGTTGAATCATCTATTCAGAGATACACGTGTCTAGTAATTTCAGAATAGACAGGGAAGTGAGTTTGTGCCTTGTTTACTAGAAAATAGTGCCCAAAAACCCCCACCAAGTCCCATTAGATCTAAATTCAAATATAAAATTCAACATGATATGTTGAAATAAGAACATATATTTAAGTTTGCACAAGAGTTCTACGAGAGTTCATTGATGCCAGCTCATGTTCCGGCTTCTTATAATTTGAAAATATGCATTGCAGATTCAAAGTTCTGTTTCTTATGAGGAATTATAATGCACAAGTAAACTATCTCCTTGAACTTTGACAGACTTGCAGCCTTGAAATCTGAAAGATTGTGAGTCGCCTAGAATTAGACTATAAGGCTTCTGATGCAGACAGGCTTCTGATTTATTTAAGGGGTCTATGCTCTTTTTCCCTAGCTTTATTTACCTAGGTCATTGACTAAAGTCTGTCAGACTTAATTTAGGTAGTGGAGTATTAATATGTGAGAAATAGTGTCAGCGTGCAATGAGGTAGTTTCAAATTGCTTTTAAATGGTTGGTGGGAGCACAAACATACTCAGTTATCTACTTATACTGCTCACTCTCTTCTTTCTTTCACAAATAAACACAAGTATGTACCTTTGTATTGGCCTACACATTTCTTTATGCACCCACCTGCTTCATAGCATGGTACTCATAATAGGGATCTTCTAAGCATGTCCTAAAAAATAATAAACCTCATTGTAGCCACATGATCAATAGAGTAGCAATGCTTTGGAAGTGAAATAAGAAAACATTCTTTGTTGGGATTAGTACTAAATTATGCTTTATAATGTCTCCTTGGACTAAACAATGATTATTTCTAGTTCTTTACATTTCACACTCCGTTGCAGAAACGATAAAATATTCTTTCCAGATAGAGATTGCGTTCGATGCTGTCTTATCTCCTACCAGCAGAGGCCCGATTAACTGACTGATCAGTATGCGGGTCATGCCATCACTAGTAAAATTTTATTATGACTCTGAAGTGAAATTTTGATGGCACAATTCATGACTGTGAATATTTTGCGAATTCCAAGTGAAATGGGCAAAACAAAACAAAACAATAGAAGATTAGATTCACTGAGCTTGTATAATAAACAGATATCAATAAATGCCTGTAAAATTTACAGGTTGAATCTGGGGGACTGGAGAGTGATCCCATTAAAGGCTCACAAATGGGCTTAAATGCACATAACTTTCATCCATCAGCATTATACTCATTTGTTTTTGCTGCTGTGGTCATTAGTGAGAAACATTCGTCTTTGTCATTTCTTAACAGCCTCTGGACTTTGAGACCAAAAAATCCTATACGCTGAAGGTAGAGGCAGCCAATGTCCATATTGACCCACGTTTCAGCAGCAGGGGGCCTTTCAAAGATACGGCAACAGTCAAAATTGTTGTCGAGGATGCGGACGAGCCTCCTGTCTTCTCCTCACCGACTTACCTCCTTGAAGTTCATGAGAATGCTGCTCTGAACTCTGTGATTGGGCAAGTGACCGCACGTGACCCTGACATCACTTCCAGTCCTATAAGGTATTTCTCTTTAAAAAGGAATACTAGCTAGTGCGAAGGACAAGCAAATCAATACAAAATGCAGTTATGTCATTTTCTTTGTGGCTGCCTTTGGGACTTAGGCTCACAGGACCAAAGAACTTTGGTTAACACATACTATGTTGTGTGTGTGTGTTTGTGTGTGTGCACGTGCTCAGGTGCACATGTGTGCCTACTAAGTGCTACAGAAAGAGCCCAGAGCCAGGAACATCAAGGCAAATAAATCTGTTCCAGCTCGAGGAAAATGCAGAGTTGCAAATGTTTTGCACCACATTTGGGCAGATCTTTTTATTTTTATTTTTTGCTTGTTTGTGATTTTTATTTTATTAATTTTTATTTGAGGCTTGGAAAAGCATTGCTAGTTTGACTTCAGTCTCTTTTGACAGTTACAGTGAATTATATATTAGAATTTAGAGGCATGAGACCACCATATCAAGGCATTAAGAGGCTCCTATTTTATTTCTGTGTTTGGTGTTTGGCTTTGAAATTATCTTTTTATCACTTCATGGGCATTTCTGATAGGTCAGCATATTTGGTTTGGTGTCCTTTAAACAAAAATCATTCTCTGCTGTTTCAAAAATACTTTCCCTGCTCAGATTTTTTCCTCAGCATGAGAAATAATCCTTTCTTAAAATTTTTCTGTCTTTTTCAGAAATGAAGCTCAATTCTATTTTTTTTTTCTTTTGAACTGTACACATCTTTTCTCTTTTGCCCATCACCCAAATGACAGTACAAGTGTTCAAGCTGAATTGCTTTCTTCCTAAAGCACAATGAAAATCTATAGCTTGTATAGTAGTCTCCAAGGGTGAAGTGTTGGCTAATGATGTGTTTGAGTGTGGATTTCAAATATTGTCTTAGAAATATTTGTTGCACGAGAAAGAGAGAGAGAGAGGGAACACTAGATAGAGAAGTACAATTTTAAAGAATTGTCCAGCTAATCTATGAGTTAGATATCAGCTATACCAAACCCTTTCCATTCCCAAGCCACAGATATCTAGGGCAGACAGCTTTCCAATTACTTTATTCAAGGAAACTTTAGACAAGTGAATTTTCTGCAGGTTTTATTTATTCACTTTTTAAAAATGTATTAAATTCCCATTACTCACAAGGGTGCTAGAACTATGAGGCTTAGAGTGAAACCCTGCAGAATAATCAATACCCCAAATAATTTGAGTTTGCACAAAAAAAAAAAACATTATTTTCAGATCAAGAACAGCCCTTTTTCTTGGACACAAACCATTTCTAAATTCAGCATAATTAACAAAAGTGTAGCCTGTAAGTATACTAAGAAAGCATCTTTCAGAAGAGCCCAACCTCTGAGAAGATAAAACTCTACCGGGGATTTGAGGAATGGTCCGTTGGCTATTCTCAGTTCTGAAGGAATGCAGCTAACTGTAGACATACACAAAGTCCCTTGTTTGGCTAAGAGAATGATATCTATCCAAGGGTCAAGTGTTGAATGCAAGGGTAGGAAGTATACAGAAAAATAAATTTAAGTGGGCTTCCATTTCCTGATAATATAGTGAAGTTGTGCAATGGCTTTATGCTGGAATGCTGATATGAATAGGGGCAACAATATTTGTTGAATGAATAAATCTGCTCTGTGTTCATGTTACTCAATTTCCTCTGAAAGGAACTCAAAAAAGAGCCATTGCCACTTTCTTTACATTTCCAAGCATGGGACAGAATGTGGAGGGGGGAAACAAGATTGGGTCACCCGACAGACCAGTCACCAGGCCAGGTTAGCACTTGATTTGGTTGACGATGTTTCTAATTTTTCCACCAGGAGTTTGCCAAGCCAAGGACCCTGGGGGACAATCAGGGTTACGATATGGGGACATTCCCACATAAACTCCAAACATGGAGTTTATAGTACTAGGGGGAATGAACTTGCTGGCCAGAAACATGTTCTGAATCACCTAGAGATGAGGTTGAGGGAACTTTTCATACCAGAATGAAAGTAACCTCAAATAGGCAGAGCTGGGTTTAAATCCAGATTACAGTTCCTCACATTGTTTTTGCACATTTTTTAACCTCTTCATTTTACTGGTCCATAAATAGAGATTTACTGATACTAATTCCAGTTCCCCGGGAATCAAATGCTGAATCTCGCTGTAGTTGATTGTTATTATTAATATTATTGTTATTGCTGTGTTTATGATTGCTGTTGCTATTTTTATTATTGCCACTGGGAGGAAAGGTATGCGTGGAGGAAGCTTGAGGCTGTTCGGAAATAACTGTCCAGCTTACAAACATTTCATTTTCAGGCAAGCTAAAAAGGGATTTGAGGTTGTGTTACCAGGAAGAGATGGACAGATAAAGTACCATTTGATGACACAGACATATCTGTGCTTCTGATGGATGTCAGGCAAGTGCTAGTTCTTGACACCTATGGTCCTACTCAAAGAAGGGATGGAGGCTGTTTCAGCAGTATTTGATGTGTCATTCAGAAGGTGGACCCCACGCAGTTCTGATTGGAGGCGGATTGGCTCCGTGGGATAAGAATGTAAGAATCACAAACTGCATTTTTCAGCATCGGTTCTGCATGTCTGCCGTTCCCCACCCCCACCTCCACGCCACTTGGGTTATAGAGAGAGGCTTTCCTCTCTCTGTGCACAATTGGTTAATCTGAGTAGGAAATTATATTTCCCGACTAGCCAGAGCAATGCATACTTCCTTATGAGTGTAGCAGGCAGATTTAGAGCCATTTAACCTTTTTAAACAGAACTAGAGGACATGGATATATAGAGAATTGCTAGGCAACGAATAGCTATGCATTATTTTCTCTTTCGGACTGTCGTATTTTATATGCTGACAAGACTGTACCCATCTTTTAGGACAACGCTTAATTTGCCATCCCTCAAGAAATAGACATTTATCATGGTATCTGCCATGTTAAAATGTGCTTTTACTGGTTGGTCATCTTCCCGTGAGGCTCAACATTTTAGAGCACACTGTCAAGCTAGAAATATCATGTGTTTTAAAATTCTTATACCTATATTTTTATCTGTATCTGTGTAAGTATCCATATGTCTGTATATTCCCTTCCAGGGGAAAATAAGCGGTGGCATAGAGCAAAATCCATAGCCTTGCCCTGTAATTTTCAGGAACATTAATTATGTCTTTGCTACTTTCTGCAATACTATGTGTCTATCGGTAACATCAAATGAAGTTGTGTCAATTATTTAAGCGATGATACATTTTGAACTTAGGGAGACTAAGGTTCAAATCATATCACTGCTACTTTCTGGTCAGACATCCAGTCTCTGGAATTCTCTGAGATTCAGTTTTCTTATCCATATGGGATAATATCTTCCTCACGGGGTTACTGAAATCATTAGGTGAAATTATCAAATAAAATATGTGTAGCTAGTAGCATTACCAGTTAATACAAGGTAAGCTGGCATCAATTTCATATCTTAAATGCAAATTAAAAATCTAGTGCTTATTTTAGCAGAGATTTGTCTACTAAAGGTAGCTGACCATGTGCAGAACGATCTGTTTGTTCTTTAAGAGTCATATGCTAGTCTAATTAACCTCATTTAATTAGAGGTTGACATGTGATCTCTTAATTTGCCCCAGCTAATGTTATGAATATTGTTACCAGTGAGTACTTAATATGTGTTAGTGACTGTGCTAAATATACTCATTTCATTCTCTAACACCCATAGGAAACAATATGTATAATCACTATCCCCATTTAACAGATGAGAAAACTGAGGGTTAGAAGACTAACTCGCCTAGTACCACACAAATAGTTAATAGTGGAACTGGTATGTGTACCTAGGTTTCCATGATGATACAATGCCTGTTCTTTATCCTTATGGGACAGTCTCTGCCTTTTCCTGTGATCAACTCCAGCTGTGTCTGTACAATTTAGAATGACTTAACAGGATCAATTTTAATTGAAACAATAAACTGTTCATTCTCTAATTGGTGTCATCAAATCCAGGATTCATACGAGGAAAGAAGGAAAATAAACTAAGTCCGTGGTGTTACCTAGAGTATGGGTGGGGTGTTCCTCGCTAATCTGTCTAGCCACTTTGCATGGTTTGTTATTATTAGCTCTGAATCATTGTGATGTGTGAGGTGAAGGGAGAAGCAATATTATTTTTATTTGATGAATCAGGCATTGTGCCAGGCCCCTATTATGTATCGTATCACTTAATTTTCACAAAAGACACCAAGAAGTAGTCAGTACAATTTCAGTTTTATGGAGAAGGAAATCTAAAGGGATGAGCTGCCTGTGGTTGGTAATACAGCAGACGGATTCAGAACCAGGCTTTAAACCCAAGTTCCATTTGACCAGTGGCCGCTCTGTCTGTGCATGCTCCATTTCAGGTTACAGAATCTTGAGTGAGGAGTAGAATGATAGCGGCTGATATTTAGTGAGCTCATACTTTGTGACCGACACTCTAAACTGATGCTATATGCAACCAATTATTTATATTTAAGGTAAAAATTCCTAGCATAGAGTAGGTATTACAGATACATCAGTGCTTTTATGCAAACCTGGTATGGCCCATTTTTTTCCTCTGTAAATTTATTTTCAAGTGTATATTGGGTGCTGCCATGGCTTTGACATGGTATGTGATTGTTTCTAAGGTAGTTGTTTCCTTTTTCTTTCCAAGCATCACTGCACAAGCTGCTTAAATTAAAGTGGGGAACAATGGCCATTCAGCAGAGTAGGAAGCTGACATATGATTGTGGTGACCACGGTGCTCTGTCATCTTAATTCCTCATTGGAATATAAGTGCCCACTCAATACAGGAGCATTGCATTTAGGTTGATATTATGGAATTTTTATAATTCACCTCACTTACCAACCTGGCTGCTAATGAGCTCTTCTGAAAACACTGTTTACAGACACGGTATCCAATGATGCTGAAACAGAAATATTTCGTACTATAAAGATCTTGGTGTTAATTTGGGTGGTTGACTGTGTATTGATTGATTCCCTCCTCAATCTTGCAATAACTCCCATTTTTGGTAAGAACCTAGATTGTGTGTGTGTGTGTGTGTGTGTGTGTGTGTGTGTGCGTGCACGCGCGCGCGCTTACGTGAGAATTTTTGTGTCACAAGAACACTTAATATGAGATCTACCATTTTATAAGATTTATAAATGCACAAGAGAGTATTATTAACTATAGGTGCAATGTTGTATAGCACATCTCTAAGACTTACTCATTTTGCTAAAACTAAAACTTTATGTGTGTTGATTAGCAAATCCACATGTCCCCTACACGCCCCCACCCAATGCCTGGCAAACACAATCCTTCTCTCTGATTCTTTAAGTTCGACTATTTTAGATATCTCATGTAAATGGAATCATACGGTATATGTCCTTTCGTGACTGGCTTATTTCACTTAGCCTAATGTCCTCAACATTCATTCATGTTGTTGCATATTTCAGGATTTCCTTCTTTTTAAAAGCTGAATAGTATTCCATTGTATCTACATAATGCATTTTCTTTATCCATTCATTAGTCAATGAAAATTTAGGTTGTTTCCACGTCTTAGCTATTGCAAATACAATGAATGTGGAAATGCTAATGTTTCTTCAAGATCCCGATTTCAGTTGTTTTATACAAATACTCCGAAGTGGGATTGCTAAATCATATGGTAGTTCTTTTTTAAGTTTTTTGAAGAACTTCTATTCTGTTTTCCGTAACAGCTGCATCATTTTGCATTCCCACAAACTGTGTACAATATTTTTAAATAATTAAAACTTGGTTCATTTAATTCCTGCACTGTCATGGCCAGGTAAAAGTTTGCTTGTCTCCCAATTCAAATGCACCATCTCTTTCAACACTGTTTCCAAAAACTCACTATACCTGCTTATTCAACTAACAATAATTAATTCATTGTCATATATTCATATGCCCATCTATGCATTCATTCACATTAATTCACTTATTCATTCATGTATATTTTAGCTTATTTAGTTGTCCAAATAATATCAGTTAAACCTATAATTTTTCAGGAAGTTTCTATAAAGACACAGCCTCCGCCTTTGTGAGCCTAGAGTAAGGAGGCTGGCCGAATACCCCTGGAAAACTGAATCTCTTCACAGTTATCTAACTAGTCTTTTATATATGCTATCTGAAAATGATATATAAAATCAGGTTATAGAGCTTTAGGGGCCACATGGAGGAAGAGGCTTCCTAATGAAATTTGAATAAAAGCAACCATAGACATCCAAGTATGCCAATAATTTAAAGCAAAAATATTTCACACTGTAGAGAACCTAGTGGTAATTTTAAGAGTGGATTGTAATTTATTATTTTCTTTCATTTTTTATCTCACCCCCTCTTTCTTTCTCTCTGACTATAAAGAAATTATTTGGGTAGAAAAAAGGCTCCTTTTTCTCTTTAGAGGAATAATAAATGATATGTGATACAAAGACCTTAGAATTCTGGGACTAGCAGAACTCAGATAATATTATTTATTAAAGCAGTTAGAGCAACCGGTGGAGCAATTAGAGGCGAAAAGCTGAAAACTTGTAGATGGAATTTTTGATACTCAAAGTGCATGCGAGAAAATGTTAAAATGGTTTCTTTAGGCATAATAACAGAAGCTAGAATGAAATTAAGCAGTGAGAAAGAAACAGTTGGAGTTCAGTGGAATATAATAACTGATTCATAACTAAGGGGTTTATTTCATTATGTGTGGCTCTAAATAGCATCTTCACTTGCGGTTGGCTCAAAATTTTATCTTCCTATAAATTTTCTATATAGAGGCTGCAAACCAATGTTTAACAAAACATTTCTTATAATATCAAAGTGCATTTATGCCTGTTAAATTTGAAAAATAGATACACACTGTCTTTTTCCAAGGACAGTGTCTCCCTAATGGAGCTCTAAGAAACACTATTGGGACTAAAGATATTGTGACCAGATCCATTTGAAATCAAATTTCTTTGCTATAGGCTCTTGCAGGTGAGTTGCTAAGGTGCCTTGCACTCTCTGAGAAGGAAAGGATGTAAGCAGCCCATTTGATCTTTGAACCGTGTTTGGCTCCTCAGAGTATCCGGAGCACACAGAGAGCCATGCTAATGTAAGGGAAGGCCACTCAGGTTTCTGTGCTGATCTGTGCTTTGGATTCTGATGTATTGAGCATTGCATATATCACTTGTTCTCAATAGATTGTTGTTTTATGAATTTCACCCATTTTTCTTTCCAAAGAGCTTACTAAACTGAGAATTCATGATGTTAGTGAATACTTTGTTTCCATTACACTAGGCCAGGGGTCAGCCTCTGCACCAAATCTGGCCTGTGGCTTTTTTTTTCTAAATAAAGTTTTATTGGAACACAGCCACTGTCATTCTTTTATGTCCTACAACTGCAGAGCTGAGTAATTGTGGCAGAGAGAGTATAAATTGCAAAATCTAAAATATCTGCTGTACAAAAATGTTTGTTAGCCCCCACACTAGACTCAGAAATTGGATTTCTATCAGTAATTTGAAGGGTTGGCTCCTACGTCATGCCAGGATTTTACTGTCTCAGAAATTCCCTAAAGATAAAATTCTTAAAATAATTTTTAAAACAGTAGCAGTCAAACAAATTCTTCGTATTAGAATCCAGTTACATGTGATGAGAATTGTCATTTCCCACACGTGCCTTAGATCCCCTGGAACCTTAGTACTCAGGGGGCCCATGACAGCACACACCCGTATTATTGAGTTCGCCAGAAAAAGCTGGCATCTTTAGTATAGCTTTTGGGAAAATTTACATAATTATCATACAGGATGTAAAGGGGCATCCTGACAAATGCTGCAATGCTTAACTGCTTGGAGTGGGGAATTTATTTGTTACCTTCACAGATTTATTATAAAACCACGTGTTTCTTCTCCAGACCTCAGTGATGGCTATAATAAAAAGATTTGGAATTGAGGCTGGTGATGGTCTTAGCCAACCCCTAGTCTCTGCATTTCAATGTCTTGGCAAATTCTCTGACCTTAGCAGCTTTTCTCTGTCTAAATGCATGAGGTGGAATGAACCAGAATTTCACTCAGAGTAGACTTGCTGTAGCATGTTCATTAAAGTCTCACATGTATTCTCCAGGAAGATAGTAGGTATTCAGCAAGGGCTTCGGAAAATATTTTGTGCATCTTTTACACATGCATATTGAGCATTTTAGTGTTGTGTCCTTTGCATATATCTCATTTATGCTTTGTCACATTAACTCTATGAATTACACATATTTTTATTCCTATTAAACAAACACGTTCCAATTGTGCTTTAGGGAAGCAGGTGAAGTTTGAGGTGCAAGGTGTTTTTTTAGGGATCAGCACCTATGAAAGCAGGATGAGCAGGGGAGGAATTAAACTGCAACTCAATCCTAGCAAAACCTTGGCCCAACCTAGCGGGTCTCTCTGGAATTAATATTGCCCATCAGAGGAGTTCTACATCGCGCCAACACGGTAGGACCTTTATACTTCCGTTTGCTTAATCTCCAGCCAACTCCTGGAGAGGGGACTCCCTGAAACTGAGGTGGACCCCAGGAGTGGATAGTTGGAAACTGTCTACTTACCACGACCCACGCACCTCTGGCGTCCTTCCTGGAAATGGAATCTGCACAGCACATTTCCATGTCTACCATGGATAAGCTCACTCAATCTCTGTAGTAATGAAGTCATTTGGTGAAATTTACACGGCTAGCTGTCTAGCTCCCAAATCGACACATTGCCGCCATACTTCTAAACCTACGATGTCTTTCTTTAGGCCAACATACATTCGTCACACATTCTGAGATGCAGACACTATAGTGGCAAATCAAGTTGCCAGAAATTTTATCAGTGTGGTATGGTAAACCTGGCTATTAATTAATAATAGCTATCAAATTGCATGTATTAGTGAAATTAGTGACATATTTTAAAACAAGCGATCTAAGATAGTAAAAATAGCATAAGAATCTTGAGAGAGGAAAACACAAAAAGTGATGATCGAGGGTTTAAAAACAGCTTTTTTTCCCCCCCTCTGATTGGCAAAGCTTCTGTCCCCTCTAGGGAACAAAACTTAATAAGAATACTTACATTCTGAGAGGAACAAAGATGCTTGTGCAGGCTGAACCATGACATCTAAGATTATTATACTCATAAGGCAAAATAAATCCTCTATTTTGCATCATGACAAAGGGAGATTGACATCCTTATCTGATGTTCAAATATTTATGGGAGTCATTTCAGCTAAGCCTTTATTTTCCCTTCTATTTCCACATTCTGGTTTGACACAATGTATTATACAACCTTGCTTTTGATAAAGGACAATCAGATTTGACTTAATGTTGCAGAGGAAAACATAATATTGCATATTGTAGGAAGAGAGCATGGTAAAAATGGAGAAATTCCACTTTCATCCATCTATCAAAGGTTTATTAGCTCTACCCTGTGTGTATGAAGTCTGCTTGCTGGGGAATGGAATGGGGCTAGCTGAGATGCTTTTGAAATGGGCCTCAGGGTACAAATGAAGTCTGGGATGATCTACTAAGATAGGTAGCTTCATGGTAAATGAGAATAAGATTTACGAACATCTTTAGGAAGGGTCGAAGTCATGGAAGATATATTTCGTGGTGCAAAGGACATGAAAAGACTGAAATGCCCTTTCAAAGCCAAGAGTCTGAAATTGGACAGAATAGATCTGGAAGGGTACAGGATGCACACCAGGGTGAAGGGGGTGGTCTGTTCACTGGCAGAAGAGGAAGAATTTCTGGCTAACCTCTTTTGAACATCAAGTACATGATCTTGGGCTTTGTGCTTGTTTAAATATACAAGGCTAGGTTAGACCACATAATTAGACGTTGTGTTTAGGGGTATTTTTGTTATAAAATAATTTTGTCCCCAAGAAAGAATTACATCTGGCAGAACACTGGAATGGTGTGCTTATGCTATTACTATTGTGTATTAGACAAGCAAAGAAGTGATTTTTATTTAAATGTATCTCTAGCCTTTAAGAGTTAGCAGATCACATCTTGTATTATACACCAGTAAATTCCCAGTCCTTAGTATTTGCTAAATAAGCATGCATGACCAATTGAAATTTCAAAGTATACATAAATTTATGACATTTAAAAAACCTGTTTTGATATAGTTGTGAATTACCCTTTTATTAATCTTTGGGTGTGTATGCTTTCCATGGACACTTTTTTTTTCTATATTGTAAATGATTTTGACCAAAATTGAACAAACTTTTGTAATCAAATGCGACCATCCTCACAGCTATTCAACATTTAGTAAGAGTTTATGATGTATCAGATACTATGGTCAGGATATTACACATATTTTTCTTACTAAAATTATCACTGGGGAAAAATGCATGTTATCCTCATTTTATGACCGTAGACATGGAGAGAGAGGAAAATTTATATGGGATATACCACTAGTCTATAAAAAGGTTTAAATGAGAAATTAATATGTAGTGCTTAGCAGAGAGTCTGGAAATTACTAAGGATACAATAAATGCATTAAATACATTACTACATATTAATACTGGATATGGTCTTATGGTCCATACTGCTACCTAATAAAGTGCTTGTTGTATCTCACACTCTATTCTGTCATCTGTTAGCATTTATCAACCTTGACTCTTTCATGTGGAGAGAAGTCATCACTGGCATGATCAACATCTCTGAAAATATATCTTTTAAGGGAGAGGAAGGATGTTCTTCACTCCTAGATTGCCCCTGGCATTTTGGGGTCAACATGGACCTTTGGACATTCATAGAAAGTGATCAGGATTCCTGTGTCCTCAGGGTAAACAGTGAGGATCAAAGTCACCACTACCCTTCATTGTAAGAGAGGTTCTCCTCACAATTCCTAACCTCCCATCATAGAAAAGCACACACCAGAGATAAATTTCACATAGCCACTGGAAGGTCTAGATTTCATGCATTTCTAGAAAGATTTAACCATCTTTTGCTTATATTTATGTGCATCTTTATGACCCATTTGTTGTATTTGAATAATTACATAGAAATGGCTAAAATGAAAGGAGAGAATTATTTTCCAATTTGAAAAGCAATATAGATTAATTGAACATGTTATTAACCTTCTATATGTGTTTCATCAAGACTCCTCCATCTTTTTTACTTTCTATATCCAAATAGTCGTGATGCCCGGTTTGTTTTACTTCCTAAGCTCAAATACTACCATCTCTAACTTGAGTGGTTATAACAACCTCATTTGCTCATCTCCCATCCTTTGATCTCTATGCAGCTATCAAGGTAATCTCTAACTCAGTTTAGATCTGCACTGTCCAATATGGTAGGCACTTGCCACCCGTGGCTCTTTGAATTGACAGAAAATTAATTTAATTTAAATGAAGTAAAGTAAAAAATTTAGTTCCTCAGTGACATTAGTTAGACTGCCGCATGTAGCTAGTGGTTACCATATTGGATAGTGCAGAGCATATTCCCACCATCACAGAAAGTCCTATAGAGAATTATGACTCCTGTGCTATATGTTTCCTTCAAGGGCCCATTCTTTCCTACAGGCAAAATAAATAAACTCCTCAGCATGGTTTCGAAGGTCCTTCATGACCGGCTCCTTGATACCTTTCCCTCGCTGACTCTTACACTTCAACCACATGGTCCCTGTTAGAGTCTTCAAACACACTGAACATCTTCCTAACTCAGACTTCTCATATTTGCTTTCTTTTTACAGGCGTGTTTTATAATGTTTTATACATCTCAGATCTTTTTTCTTGTTTTCTTCATGGCTATACTACTGTTACTTGTCAAAAGGCTCATTTACTGTTATTGCCTTTCTCCACATATGGACCAAGTTACATGAGAGCAAGACCATGTCTATTTTGGCACCTAACACGATGTCTTGCACATAGGAGGTATTCGTTACAAGTAGGTGAAGGAAGGAAGGAAAACATGCAGTGGAAAGGAAAAATGGGCAAAGAAAGGACTTGATGTTTATCTCTCAGATCTAAGCTCCCATTACACCTAGTCTGGGCATTTAATTCTATAGTGTCCTAAACAAACCCAAGCCCTCAGGTTTTTTTATTTGCATTGCTCTCTGCTGAGGATGTTCTCCCTATACAGTCTCTCTGGAAAAATCCTCCTCTCTGTTTCTCAAAACAGATACTACCTCCTCCCAGTGCCATCTCTGACCAAGCCCCTTCCCCAACACAGATGCATACTTCCAAGGCACATTTAGAAACCCCTTCCCACTGTGATGCAAGCATTACTTCATTACTGAACTTTCCACTTTTTATTCTAAGCAAAGAGAAAGTCACAAGCTTTGTGTCTGAGCGGAGAGGCTTTTTTTTTTAAACATTTAGCATTATACTTGGCAACAAGAGGCAATCACTAAAACCTTGTTGAAATTAAATAAAAATAAAAATTAAAATGTAATCCGTTCGCAGCATGTAAAACTGCATTCCATTTTTATATTTTTGCTACCACATCATCACATTTAGAATTTTAGGAATACATGATTATTTTCTTGACTCAGGGAAAAATATGTTTGAATTTCTCTGAAGGTATTATGTAAACATCGAAGAATTGATCATGAGTCAAACTTTACGTGGGATTTACTCTGGAGCAATTTTTTTTTTTTTGCTCCAATGCTGCATAAAGTGACAATGAGACTGTGGTTTTATTGTGTTATTTTCAATTTGTTGAACAAATTATAAAACAACACACACTGAATAAATGGGAGCTCAAATGAACTGACATAGATTTGGAATTTGAGATTTCTAATGTGACCCTAAGTAAAGTAAAAATTATTGTAGAATGATTGTGTTGAGTGAATCTACTGCAACCTTTGGGTGAAAACAGCAAGTAGAAATACCACAAAATGACGGCTTTCTCCATGTAAAGCCCAGGCACCACAACCTTTCAAATAAGTTTGTTGTCGTTGTTTAAAACATACCTAGATATTTGGCAGAGTGTATTCTACAAATAATGATAAACACTCAACTGTGATACCATTTTTAAAAGCATAATTGAATCTCGAATGCATTGTCTCATTTGGGCTGCACCTTAACCTTTTAAGGTAGGCGATCTTGTTCTCATTTTTTCAATGACATAATTGAGGTTCAGATCTATAAATTGGTTTAGCAGAGAAGTTAGGAATAGAAGAGCTATTCCCTGGGGGAAAAAAAATAATCATCAGATGTTTCACAAATATTGTAGTGGAAAGAATGCAGATCAGAATAACTTCTCTTAACTTGTTATTCACTTATATGATTATTATGATAATCAGTACGGCTGCTTGTGTACACTCCAGACTTAACCTGCCATTTTCTTTTGTTGTACTGGAGGCATGGAGAGTAAAAACAGAAAACTTCTTGACATTGGAAACTTGGTTTTGAAAATGTCTTGAAATTGTCACAGACTGATGTTCTTTATTGCAAACAAGAACAAGTAATTGAGCAGGAGATGGATCCTCTGTGTGGGTATGTGGCATTGGGGATGGGTTGAGGAAGAGGTGCCTTAAATATATATATTAGCAACAAAAAATCTAATATAAATCTCACACATGCACACACACACACACACACACACACACAGACACAGACACACACACACAGAGGAGGTGGGATTTTTGTGCCAAAGATTGGTATGAAATGTGTGTAGTTGGGCTGTGTTAATTGAGAAAACATATTACTTAGGTAAATGATGTTTTTTTAAATATCAACAGTAGCAGCAAAGCAGAAATGTGCTATTTCCCAACAGCATAATATTCAGTTGACCATTTTGACCTATTCTCAACCACTGCACCACTGGTATTTTCTTAAATTTACATCCGATCTCTGCAAGCTACTCTGAATCGAATAAACTGGTGACATTAGCTTGTGTCAGTGGTCAGAGAGCTGTGTGTTAAATTACTATCTTTGAACAAGGAGCTAAGCAACCAGGTAGAAATTTCTTATGTTTGTATCATTAATTCCACAAAAGTAAAATGAAGAATTTCTTAGTATTTACTTCTGAGAAATATCACTGTAGGTTAGAGCAACAGTAGTCTTAAAGCTAATCAGGATATTTGTTGGATTAAAAATGAGAACATTTAAATAGTGCTTCTGCTTCTGTGAATATTGGTTATCACGGATGATGCAGTTTCTAAAACCTATCTATCGCACTAGAAAGGGGCTGTCTATTTTCAAAACTTCCATCATTAGAATTGACATTAACATGACCCAAAGAGCTCATTTTCTCACATGCCACTTCCTGCTGTGTTAATGAGAAGTTTCTTCTTACTGTGGCAGGAAGGTAACTCTCCAATGTGCATACTATTCTTCTCAAAACAAGGTCTTTTTTCTAACGCATCTCAAGTAATTCTGCAAAGGAACAGCAAATCCAACACGTGCACATTTCTCAAGGAGTTAGAATGGAGATTTCAATACTAAAGTAAAAAATACTAGGCCTTTTAAAATATGTTAGAAGGCATTTCTCACATTTCAGTATGAAAAATAAGACCTGAATTAATTCTTTTTTTCCTTTCTTTGTCTTTTTTCTCCCACCTATTCCTTTCCTCACATTTCTTTAGCACCATGTTTCATACGTAATTATAAACCATGCTCAATAAATGTTTGCACATCCTTCTAATAAGCAGTTATCGAGTAACAGCCGTGCAAAATTCCAACATATGTGATGCTATATAAATCAAACATTCTCTCTTTGTGCTTAAAGAACAAAAGTTGGGCAAATGTTTGTAGAATAATAGCAGAGAAAATTCTTAAGAAAGGGACAATCAGAAAAGCCTGGGACCAGGTGTAAAAGGCTCCTGTAAGTGAACTGTGAGCTAGAAAACCCAATATAACTTCTCATCGCTTTAGCTTGGAGTGAACGCTCTATGGCGATACCCATAGTAGCAGATATTTTGAAAGTGGTAAAAACACTGGCATACGTAAACATCGCAGAGTTCAGGAATAGTTTTTTGAGTGTCACTTGGGAAATTATGTCTTTCCTAAAGCTACTAATGGATGTGAATGGCAGTTTTATTTGTAACTCTCTATTTTTGGATTTTCATCTCCATAATCAATCTGAGCCTGAAGACATCTTTTACAGATTGAAGAATTGGCTCATCATGTTTATTTATTTATCTTTGTGTCTAATGTGTGTCGTTTATCAACTCATTTACTACAAAGCACCACTCTGTGAAGTAGATATTTTCTATTTATAAATGAAAATCTGAGATTAAGAAGAGGTACATAGTTTCAATGAGATTCCCTCAAATCAGACTCCACTGAAGACTCTCTGACTTCTCAGGTTGTGTTCATTTTGCCTCACCTGCTGCTATTCGTAAGGGCACTAAGAGTCCTAGGAAAAGAAAGTGGTGTATGTGTGTACTTCTGAGATATCTACCCTAAATCCTGACATCCTGAGAATTTATTTGGTACAGATATATTGTATATGAAACTTTAAGTTATTATTCCAGTTTTATTATGTTTAATCTGTTCTGTTTTTCTCTGAAAGTATTTTTCTGTGAATTGGCTTAAGGAACGAGCTTGTATCAGAGTCTTGTAATTACGTATTTCCCTTTATTGCTGCTGTTGTAGCTGTTTCACATAATGGAATGAGTAAGAGGAGAGGGATAAATTAAGATGATGGAGTAGATGGTGGATGCTTTGAGGACCACAATAAAACAGGCTGAATCTTTGCAGCTAGAGATGGCATTGTCATAGCTATGATACGGGGTTGGGGGTGGGGTGGGTGGGGCCAACATCTTCTGAGCACATTCCAAAAATGGAATGCTTTGTGTTCTTTTTAATGTGATTAATCTTATAACTAAGATTAAAATGCTCATATAATACTTCATTTGAATACAAAAGTCAACCTGTCCAATAAACCTTTGAAATCTGCAATGGTCAGTTCATGGATAGAGATGTTGGTCAGAAAAGTTGGTGGAAAAATAAACACCTAAAATTGTACTGGAAATACAGGTATCCACCCCTTCTTGCTCTCCCAGTTTTATCTTTCATCACTCAAATGGACATCTGTATGCTTGTTTCCACTGACATGAAAACCCAGATGAACTTATTTAAGGACAGAGTAGCAAAAAGTGAAAGTAGATCTAGCATGGCTCTGAGAAGTGTTCAAGAATCATCAATAGAAACATTATCGTCGGTTCCCAATAAGTACTGCCAACATTAAAGATTTTTAAAATGTATTTTTATTGAGCGTTTTTTGGTCTCAAGCACTTTAATAAGTGCTTCATATACATTTCCTCATTTAAGCCTCACAAATCATGTTATAATCCCTATTTTATAGATTCAGGAACAGTAATAACATGACTAAATCACATATATGTTGGTGATAAAGCCAAAATGGGAACTCAGGCCACTGGATAGGGGAGTCGTGTTCTTTATGAGGAAATTATGTCTATGTGAGAGGGCCTTTGGCCAAGGACTCTTCTGCCCGCCTAAGAAGACATAGCCAGAAACCCAGGTCATGTCCTCAAACAACAGGGCAGAGTTTGTCAGGAAATGAAGGTGAATTAAAAGTTCATCCAGAGGTTTATAAAGAAGATGGGAGATGGAAGCTTTTATTCCTGGCTTTCAGGAGAGGACTGAATTCTTATCAACTTATTTAATAAATCATCTTCTATTTGTTAGACTCTGTTTCTTAGTTCATTTAGGCTGCTATAAAATATGCTATAGACTAAATGGCTTACAAAGAATGCAAATATACTTCTTGAAGTTCTGAAGGTTGAGAAGTCCAAGATCAACATGCCAGTGTGGTCAGGTTCTGGAAAGGGCCCTCTTCCAGGTAGGAGACTATCAGCTTCTCATTGTGTCCTCAAATGATAGAAAGGCACTTGCTAGCTCTCTGAGGTCTCTTTCATAAGGGAACTAATCCCATTTACAAGGGCAGAGCCCTTATGTCCTAATAAACCTCCCACAAGCCCTACCTTCTTATGCTGTCACCTTGGGAGTTGAGATTTCAGCATATGAATTTTGAGGGTGGAGGTACAAAAATATTTGAAACATAGCAGTGTGTTCCAGTTTTGGGTTCAGAAAATTGAATGCATGTGTAAACATTCAAGGATGCCCCTATCACACAAATGTTATGAGAGGCCTCGGCACAAGGTGATACATAGTGGTCACACACATGTGTTGGTGAAGTGTCCCAGATGTATCATCTCATCGATCCTCAAAACAATCCTGTTGGTCAGGTACTATCACTATCCTCATTTTATGCATGAATAACACAAGCTTTTTTTGTGCTTGGTTTACACGTGGACTTCAGGATGAATCATACATTAGTATTCCTAAAACGTCCTAGTCACTAGGGGTTTTATTTTTCTTTTATTTATTATGTAAGAAACCAAGGAAAGAAGGACGGAAGAAGGAAAAGGCATCTAGCACTGTGCTTGGTACAAATTTGGTGTTTAATGCATGCTTATTGACCATAATGTTGAGTCAGAAGTTTTGCGTTGTTTAGCCATTCCTGGGAGCTGTTATCATACAGTCTACTAGGCAAGAAAATGTGTGAAATTTCTACAGAGGCAGCATGGAGTTTTTCAAAATAGTTGAAGTAGACTTTAAACTGAATTTTAAAGTAAGTTATTTCTTTCCCATCAAGTTCCTTCCATTGTGTAATCTTGCAATATTATGACATTCTCACCTCTGATCTTACTAAAGGGCTGTATTTATAGCCTACTTTATAAATTCTTATGACTCACCCCATAAAGTCTGTCATGAACTGGAACTTGAAAAAATGAGAAAATTATCCATGCCTTTGTTAGAGTTGTGGAAGTTAAATAACACACAAATGTTTCGCTTTTAGTTTTCTGCCATTTATAAACTATTTGGGAAGGAGCATTCTCCACCACCCTCTAAATAGGGAAGTTTATTAAGGATTCATTCAAGGAGAGATGAGAATGATGATGATGACGATGATGAAGAATCTATCTTTAACACCTACTGTGTGTCAGAGGCTGATGATTTATGCTTTATTTTTAATCTTCGCAACCATTCCTAGAATATAAATACTTCATATTTCACCAGCAAAGAAATCGAAACTCAGTGAATTTATTAATTATTCCAGAAACAACAAAATGTAAAATAACAGAGATACAACTTGCTCTAAATTTGACATCTGCATGACACGCATTTGAATAAGGGATTAAACAAACAGCATTTTTTTTTTAAATGCCAACTTTCATATACCCCAGTCATTGTTCTTACTGCTTCATCTGGGCTAGAAGTTCTAGGCAATTACTGGACAGCAAACAAACGATTTGGGATTCATGAGTATAAGTGATTAAACTGATTCTTGTTTACTGTGACCTCTGGGACATTGGTTGATGCATGCATGTGAGAAATATCAGCAGTGAGATAATAAAATTACCAGAATCAGATATGCCTACAAAGTGTATTTATGAATATGATGCAGAAAGTGATAATTAATCCTCTAGACATTTCTTAGCTCTTTTAAGAGTCGAAGTGTACACAATATCTGGAGCAAAACACATGTCTGCTCAGTTATTTTACAGGTAAACTTGGACTATCATTGGTCTAATCAACCATCATTGTTCCCCAGGAAAATAGCTTTTGGTCTTTCTGTAATACAACAGATTCAAATACTTTGCAATAAACATTTCCACCTGCTCAGGATTTTGTTGAGAGCACCGTTAATCCATATCTGCCCCTGGGTTCTTAAATCTTTTCTGAATTTCACCAAGCTTCCTGGGGAGTGGGGATGGAGGTGGTTTGTAAATGCCTGGTGCATCGATAGAAATCAGTGTCCTAGCTTCATTTGTAGCTAAGTCATTACTAAATCAGGAGTTATAATTTCATTTTACATGCTTTTTTCCAAAGAATTTATCAATAAACCATTGTCGATAAATTAAGCATTTTTAAACATTATTCCAAAATCTTTAATGATGCTACTCTTTAGTGGGGAGGATTTAACAGAAATGCCTTTTTGCAATCCCGTTTGAATCCAGTATAAAGGATATGCATACCATCCCTAATAAAAAAGAAATAGCTAAAAGGAGGGAGGAATTATCCATATGTATATCTATCTATACCTACCTATCTACCTAGTTAACTAGTAGCTATCTAAATAGCTTCACAGGTATAGATAAAAATGGGTAGATGCATATCCATTTATGTGCATATATAATGTTTGCAATGAAATCTACTAAAATATTGATGATACAAATGTATGGATAGAAGATTATGGAGAGCTTATTTTTCTCATTTATTACAGTATTATTCTTGATTATATAATAAATGTTTATAAAGAACATGTGTAAAAAATATTCTCAGTATCAACTAGTCATGGGCCATGTTCCAGATTTGAGGTTAATGAGTATCAAGGAATAGAGAGATTTCATGTGCACTTCCTAGGAGATCACCTCAACCATGAAAGCCTTCATCAGTCCTCCCTCCTGGACTGGGATTGCACACACCCTTCTTTGGGCCCTCATTCTATCCTCTTTTAGTACAATCCACTACTTAGCTAGGGACCAATCTTTTTAGGTTTGCCTTGTATTCATTAAGACGTAAGATTTTTGGTTACAACATTCCATAGCCAGAAAACAAATTTTGGTGTATAAAAAATATACTAATAAATGTCATGATAAAATAATTTCTATATTACCTTGATACTTAATGTTCCTGAGAAAAGAGGTTTTCTCAAGACACTAAACATCTTACTTATTGTCTCATCTGAAAGATTTTTCTCAGTGGAGGAACTACTAACATGTTCATTTGAAATTCTGTTTTTTTGTCGTTTTTACATAGCATTTATTTATGTGTTTATTATTCATTTATTATTTCAGCATATTATGGGGGTACAAATGTTTATGTTACATATATTGTCTTTGCCCCGCTCAAGTCAGAGCTGCAAGTGTGTCCATCCCTGAATGGTGCACACCACACCTATTAGGTGTAGATATACCCATCCCCTTGTCCCCCGTCTCACCTGCGCGACACCCGATGAATGTTACTACTAAATGTGCACATACATATTGATCAATTAATACCAGTTTGATGGCAAGTACATGTGGTGCTTGTTTTTCCATTCTTGGGATACTTCACTTAGCAGAATGGGCTCCAGCTCCATCTGGGATAATACAAGAGGTGCTAGATCACCATTGTTTTTTCTGTGGCTGAATAGTACTCCGTGGTATAGATATACCACGTTTTATTAATCCACCCATGTATTGATGGGCACTTGGGTTGTTTCCACATCTTTGCAATTGTGAACCGTGCTGCTATAAACATTTGAGTGCAGATGTCTTTGTTATAGAATGTCTTTTTTTCCTTTGTGTAGATGCCCAGTAATGGGATTGCTGGATCAAATGGTAGTTCTACTTGTAGCTCTTTGAGATATCTCCATATTCTTTCTATAGAAGTTGTACTAGTTCACAGTCCCACAGCAGCATATGCGTATTCCTATCTCTCTGCATCCATGCCAACATTTGTTGTTTTGGGACTTTTTGATAAAAGCCATTCTCACTGGAGTTAAGTGATATCTCATTGTGGTTTTGATTTGCATTTCCCTAATGATTAGAGATGTTGAGTGTTTCTTAATATGTTTTTTGGCTATTAGTCTATCTTCTTTTGAAAAGTTTCTGTTCATGACCTTTGCCCACTTTTTAATGGTGTTGTTTGATTTTCTTCTTGCTGTTTTTCCTGAGTTCTATATAGATTCTTGTTATCAGCCCTTTATCAGATGTATAGCATGAGAATATTTTCTCCCATTCTGTAGGTTGTCTGTTTGCTCTCATGATATGTTTCCTTGGCTGTGAAGAAGCTTTTTAATTTGGTCAGATCCCATTTATTTATTTTTGTTGTTGCTGTGATTGCCTTTGAGGTCTTCTTCATTTGAAATTCTTAATTTAGTAGGATGTGTTGTAAATAAGTTAAAATATTTATTCTAATTTTTTAAAAAAACATTTACTAGAGAATCAACCATCATCTGATGTCTATGGACTGAGACTAATAGAAAACCTGAATACACACTCAAAATGAAAATGAAACAAACTACCACCACCACCACCACCGAAATGAAACTCTGTAAATGCAGTACAGTCAAATAAAAGTTTTAACAAAACATATATATTCTCTTGAACTGGCCTAAATAACATGTTACCTAGCACCATCCTCCTTTGGACTTGAGTCTACTGTTTTCTATGATATTTTGTGGTAACTGCTAATTATCATAAGCTGCCCAATTAATCTGATGGATTGTCCAATTAACTCTTCATCAGCATCCACTTTTGAAGATGATACCGATTGAAACGGATGACAGTTTATGACCTACATGTTGCACATGTAGCTAATTGCTCCTTGGACAATAATTATTAAGTTTCTTGTGCCTCACTCAGTCATTTCGTTTTACAAATTATTATGCCACTGAGTTTCCCAATTCATTTGACTTCACAACTATGGCTCTCCCAGGATTATTGAAGATCTGCTGTGGAATGTATGGATCATATCAACATTGAAGTAGATTACAGATGTATCTGTTTTGTAGGTTTTCCATTGACCGGCACACTGACCTGGAGCGACAGTTCAACATTAATGCAGATGATGGGAAGATAACACTGGCAACACCACTTGACAGAGAATTAA
Organism: Indri indri; assembly: GCA_004363605.1. Taxonomy (NCBI): domain Eukaryota; kingdom Metazoa; phylum Chordata; class Mammalia; order Primates; family Indriidae; genus Indri; species Indri indri. The sequence continues at coordinate 27,848 of RJWJ010004530.1, forward strand.
GCGTGTGGCACAACATAACAATCATTGCTACTGAAATCAGTAAGTGCCTGGGTTTGTTCATTTCTTCCTTGTGTGACTGTGTTCGATTTATGTCTATTGATCACATGATAAGTGGTCCCTGTTTCTGTTAAGTATTTTGGCATTGGAACTTATTTTATCATTCCCAAGAAGCCTTTGCATGCATCATCTCAACACAAAATAACTTACACTATGGTAAATTACTGAAAGTTTACGAGATGTGTGAGAAGGAAACATTCATATATACTGATATTCTTATACCTTATATCTACTATTCAACCATTAAAGAGAGCGTTTTACATTTTAAAATGAGGGTAACACATTTAGTATAAAAGGGTAGGTAAAAATGTAAAAATTCGAGAACCGTACATTATAATTTAAATAAGCAGACACTAATATATATATATATATAGTACAGTATAAACAATATGGAAGTAATTGCTCACATATTTAAACTATACACATACACATGCATAAAATGTAGAAGGAAAATGCACATTATCAATACGTGAATTGGGTAGGTGAGATTATAGGTAATTTTTTGTTTTGTTTTTTAGCGTTTAATGTATTTTACACAATAATCATGGACTATTTAAAATTTTATCTTTAACATAAAATCAAAATAATTTTTTTCATAAATTACATGTAAAACTTTAAGCTATTTTTTATAGGGAAGGAGAGTCTGAGGTTGTTAAAATAACATATTAGTCTTTCTGTTAATTTTTAATGAGCGTGGCTTCTCTGCACTTAATAAAACTACTATGGAGTCTCTAAAGAATGTATCTGGCTATAAATGGTGCTATATTATCTCTGATAGCTTACACTCTGTCTCACTAATTTTTATTATATAAAAACAAGGAAAAGGGACATGATGTTCATTTTGTTTCCAAGCAAAATATATTTTTCACGTTATCTGAATATCTTCTTTTTGTAAAGGACCTGATGAGGTCTTCAAAGTTGTACATAAATTCCAGGGAGATGATAAATTCTCAGAGAGCTGGAGTAAAGGGAATGTGCATAAGAAAATAAAAAACAACGTTCAGAAAGACTCCTGGGCACGCATAGCATACACAGGAATATAGATGATAATTATAGGATATATGACCTAAAATTCACTCCGTTTTCTCTGACGGCTAATGTAAAAACAGGGGAAACATCTCTGTGAAAAATGACTAATTTGTTTGTATAAAGAAGAGCAATCCAGGCATTCAGGAGGGGCTCAGTTTTTCCTTGTTCTAAGATGTGAGAAAACTGTCCTCTACAGAGCCTAATAAAAATAAAATTTGTGTGAAAAAATGAAGATTCAAGAACGAAAAATGTCTGTTTCTTACAGCAACCTTGAGTGCAGTGAAGAACATGCCGTCGAGTTGATATGTGGTTTCCACCCTACCAAGTTCTTGTTCTGGACAGAGATAGAGCCTTGGAAACTTTGGTGTTTTTCCTGGTTTAAGAGTACTATTTTCTTCCCAAGTGTGTTACTCTGACAATAATTCCCCTTTGTAACATTAAGAGAAAAAAGCAAAGAAAGCATACCAATCTGTGGTTTTGGTTTATTAGAAGTGTTAACCCCATTTAGAAGGGTATAGACATAAAATTTTTATAATTTACCAATTTGAAACCTCATTATCACCTTAAGCCTCTGAGAAAAACTGCATCTATTTAGATGGGTTGAAGGCATTATAAAAAGCTCAAAAGAACCACCGTTTTCTTTAACATACGTAGGCAGCAATTACTTTTAAAATAATTTTCTCATATAGTGAATACGACCTATTTAAACTTTTAATCCATGTCACTTTTTCTTTTCTATGAGATGGATGCATTTCCTTAAATATTCATCAAGGTTGTCCCAGTTATAAGCAATCATTTACTCAGATTCTAAGGAGCAAAAAGAAATGGATGCGCAGAGCAGATGTGTAAGGAATATTTCAGGACAATCCAGAAATAAAAACATTTGCAAGGAATCCCAGACGACTCAGGAAGGCAGATAACAAAAGCAGATATTATAGGGCAATAAGATTTTAACTCCAGAATGACAAAGTTGCCAAATCCAGGCAGCGAAGACATTCATTTGCCCGCTCATTCAATAATTATATGGTCAGTCTTGACTATTTGCCAAGCACTCATCTAGTGAGTGGAGATATAGCAGAGGGTACGATTGGCAAAAATCCGGCTCCTCTTCAAATTTTCTTTCCAGTGGCATCTGGAAGCACCTGCATAGGAAACGGGAAATTGGAATCTGCTGAGATATCCGTAAAGAAAAACTCAAGAGACAAGGAAGAAGATGAGGAGTGTTGGGAATTCAAGCAGTTCCATGGTAGTGGTGTGAAAAAAAAAAAATGTTACTATAAAACTCCTTCAATGAGCATATGATTACATTAAAAATTATTTAAAAATAAATATGAACAAAAACCTTTATGTCTATTGGTAAAATAACTAGTTAAAATTATTTCAAGTTATATTATTATTAATACAATTTACTAAATTACAAAAAAACATAAAAGTCCATCAGATAAAGTTTTCTTAATGTTTTCAGAGAAATGACTCAAATATGTCCCAGATTCAGGTTTATAGTTGACTCCACATAAAGAATGAGTGGAGTACACTCATGCCCATATGATGAGTCATAGCTTGTCTGTGAACCTAACAGAGTTTAAAATATATGTAACCCGTAAACTACATTATTCTGTTCAAATCAGTGGGCATTGTCTCACCTTTCGTTTTTGTTTTTGTCAGAGATTGAAAACTAAACAAGCTACATAGGTGCATTTGGGCCAAGAAATAAGCTTGGTTCAGGTTAAACATCTTATGAAACGCTTACCTATAAACTTAGCTACAATCTGCTATTTTAAAAATAAAATTGTATATGACTTTCTTAGAACCAACAAGACTAAGAATACAAAAGAGAACTTTATATTTTAGCTGTAAAATAAAAGCTGGGGTGGGCATAAATCTGAAAACTTTAAATGTATAATTGAGCCATCTCTGTTCTAAATCATGAAAGAAAGTAAAAATAAGATGATTATGGAGAAATTAAGAAAAATTGGAATTACTGTGAAAATAGCTTAGATACTTGTTTTGATTTGTTTTATTTAGCCTATCATCCAATGTTTATCTCCCAAAGCCACAAACCATGTCTTGGGGAAAAACATTAAAGGAAAATTTATTATATATGTCAAAGATGAATATTTAAAACTACTCAGAATAACAGAACACCATCAGGGGAGGTTCTAATAATAAGAAGGAAATACTCATTCCAAGGAGAACAATGTAAAATTGCTCTGGGAATGCTGTATTGTCAGATGAAAGATTTAAACAAATGAAATTAGGCTAAACAGTGGATTTTAGGAAAGCCCATCTGTTATCTCTTAATGAAAGGGAGATGTGCTGAGTGCTTCACTGTGTTTATTACCCAAGTATTTCAGTGGTGCTAGATCTATCCTACCATCGTGATCAATGGGCACATTTCATCATGTAAGCCAGCAGTTAGATGCCCTTGTGCTAACAAGAGATTAGGTTTCCATAGCGTATCCCTGCTAGTAGCAACCTCATCTCCTGAAACTACAGTGCATGGCTGTCGTTTACCATGATGATAAAGATTTAAGGTAAATTTAGCTGACCAATTAACATAAACACTGAAAAAGTATCATATAAGCCCCATACGCCTTTAATTTTCATAACATTCTTTGAAAGTACATACTATTCTTCTGTGCATTTCTCAGACAAGGAAACTCAGGCACAGGATAAGTCACTTGCCAAGGTTTCATAGAGAGCAAGGAATGTGAGTGGAGGTGCAGGATGGGACCCTGGTTTAACTGCAGAATATATGTTCTTACATATCTTCCACAGAAGCCTCACTTTGATCTTTCTTTCTCTTCATCCTCCCACTCAATCTGAGCTTCTGATACTGCCGCATCATTTCCTAAAGTAAGCGAAGGAAGTCATTTTTCTGTGCAAAGCAGAAGGCTGGGGCAGGGACAAGGGTGCGATGGAGGAAAGAACAAACATGCATCCTTAGATCATCCTCGTATTCTATCATTTGTTCCCAAGGGTGGGAATATTGCCTAACGGACAAAGCAGACCTTTGGAACTTTTCAAGCTGGAATCCTATTCCCATTTTACAGATTGGGAAACTGAGGAAGAGAGATTAGGGATCACAGCATAGTACATTTTAGGAGATTGTATTTTTCAATGAAGACCATTGATCAGAATCACCTAGATAATTGTTTAAAAGAAACAAATGAACAAAAAGTTTCATCTAAGAACTACTGAATCAGACTCTCAGGGGAGGGATTCAGGAATCCACCTTTCATGACTTCTCCCTTGTTCTTCCTCTACCAAAAAAAAAAAAATTGTACATTAAAAATTAAAATTGCACATTTAAATAGCCATTAAAATTCAACAGTACTGCAAAGGAGGGCAGAACAAGGTAAGGTGTTTGGGTTTTTGTTGTTGTTGTTTTCTCTTTTTTGTTTTTCTTATATTGATTATGTGGGATTTCAGCGGCTGAGATTTGAGCTAAGGCTTGTCAGATGAGAGAAGAGGAGCAACGAGCATAGCCATAGGAGCCATAAAGGGTATTGTGAGATAGGGAGAGAATCAATTTGATTAGATCTAGAGGCATTGAATGCCGATTTCAAAGAGCGTCCTTCACAGAGAACTTGATGGTGTGGAATAGAATGGCAAAACTCTCTGATGCTTTGTACCCAGGAGCAGGCAATTGGCATTTACAGAAAACACCCTGCTATTGGTTACCTGAAAGTATTTCAAAGCAGGAAGCATATAATTGCCCATTAAATTAATCTCTTTGTGTTAGTGATAATGCATTGCTCTGGCCCACTAGAGTGGGCCGCACACAATATTGCAAATGAAGCTTTTCACTAATGATGGTTAAATCTCCCAGGGAAAACAGGAGTTTTATAGCACTTAAGGAATGTTTCTTCCTGGCATGGGGCCCAGTTGCCAGAATAATTGCTGTGTCCAACCCAGGCTACTTAGAAAAAATATATCTTTATAGGCGGTTCATTGTTTAGAAGAATCTCGGGTTCTGGAGTTGGATGGAGTTGGAATCTTGGCCCCATCGTGGCGGTATGCCCTTGGGCACACTATTTCTCCTCTTTTACTCTCAGTTTCTTAATCTGGGAAATGGAAATAGCAATTATTCTTTAAACTCTTGGGCGTAGTGAGAATTGAATGAAAAGTGATAATACTATGCCTCTTAGCGCAGAATCCATCTACAATCTTTAGAATGTGATGATACATTGTGTATGTTCTTCTTATTAATTCTGCCCTTACCCTAGACTTTGAATAGCTACTTGATTTAAAATTATTTACTTAGTTTATATCATCTGTTGCCCCTTCCTCTACCCACAACAAAATTACTGCTAGGCGCAGTCATGTTTCTGCATTGCACAGCCGATATGTTCGTGCACTGAACTTCCTCTTGCCCTTGGTTGAAGCATGGTAGGATGACCAAAGGCAAAAGAATGGCCTTCAAAATGAATCAGGCTCCTGCTTGGGCAGCCTTCAGATTTTATATCCAGTTCCTGCTCAAAATATATCAATGTCTCTCTATTGCCTATGGCATAATCAGGATCAGAGCTTCATTAAGATTAATGCCATTCTCTCATGTAGGGCGGAGTGGAAGTAGCTGGGGAGAAGCTGCTGTCTAGTTTGATAACACTCACAGAAGGGAAAAGGTGATAAGATCCTAGAGTGGGCAGTAAAATTCAGGTGCAGGAGTGGCACAGGGGCTCCCAAACGTCACAGAGGGTGTAGCAGTGTGACTGATAAGCCTGTCTGCAAATATAGCTACATGGCAAATTTCTACCAAGATCCCCTGCCTAAGATAGGCATGCAGGTACTGTAAGGGATCTATGTTCTTAGCAAAGAGGGATGTACTGAAGGGAAGTGAAAAATAAAATATGGGAAAGTAAAAGGGAAGCTACAGGTTTCTGGGGAGGAAATCGGTGTCCAAAACACAGTTCCCCATAGGGAAGAATCAGAGTCATTGTCATTCCAAGTCCAAAGAGCTAACTGATGCAGGCCCCAAATGAATGCAATTCTGTGTGTAGCCCATATCAGTTTTATTTTAATCTTCATGAACGTCCTGCTACCTCTGCCCTCTTTATACAGAACTGTTCCAATTCTTTGCATATTGACCAGGGAATTTCTCCTGGATTTTTTCTTTGTTCTGCAGCCATTCCACCAATCTCCTCCCACAATCTCTTCATCTTTTCCCCCTTGTTTCTTCTAGTCTGCTCAGAGGGAGCATGCATACTGAGAATGGAGATACAGATTTTAACCAGACTCTGCTTTAGGATGTCAGCATGCTTAATAGCCCTTTAGTCCCAACCTACAAGAGAAGAGAAGGCAAGAGATTCCTGCCCCTATGTCTTGCTCTGGTCTCTCTTTATAGACCACATTCTCCAAAGCGTCAACAGTAACTCTTACTGCAGACGACTACAGACAAAGAATAGAAAGAAGGTAAGCAGCAGACATCATTGTCAACTTTTCAGGTGCAAGTTGCTGCAAACTGGCCATTTGTAGCAAGTGGTCATCTCCAAGTCTGGAGTACCAGATAAAGGAGGTAGGGAAGACCCTAGATATTTGAACAGATTATAAGGATAGGATGATAGTGGGTTGATTTACCCTTAGGATTTGGTTTCTTTTTAGGAATGGAGAAATCATAACGACTAGGGGGAAAAGTGCAGATATATCAGTCTGGTAGTCAAAGAGAATAAGGTAGGGGTTAAGAGACCAGGCTTCTAAATCCATTTGCTAGGATGGAATCATTTTTTTTCACTTATCCACACTCACTCTGTTGGTAAGTTACTTAACTTCTCTCTGTAGCTTACTCAGTTTCCCCATCTATAAAAATGGGCAATGTATTGGTACAGCTTTAGAGGCATGATGAATAAATGTATTTAAGTGCTATCAACTTGCCTAACATACAGTGAATTTTTGATAATAATGTCAATATGATATTAATTATTATAATATTAGTTATAATATAAATTTAATCATTATAAACTCTATCATTATTATATAATTTAAGACGATATGCCAAAAGGTGGCCATTGTTGTCATCAAGCAAAACCACCCCACTTCTTTCCTAGAATCTCCTAAATTGTGAGTTTGCTCAGTACACATCACTTTGAGATTATTATTTGAGGGGTGTAATTTTCCTCAATGATATGTATCCAATAGGAAAGTCTTCTTGACTCTGTCAGTCCTAAGTATCCTGGCCAGGTTGGCAACTCTAAAAGCTCCTTTCTCACCCAAAATCAAGTTTATAGGTACTGCTGTAACCACTTGTTCAGGTGATTAGTTAAGGACATAAACTATGAAGTCAAATTTCTTCAGCCAAAATATTGGGTCCAACAAAGCTAGGTATGCGACTTGAGTAAGTTATATAATCTTTTTAAGTTTCCATAGCCGCATGTGAAGTTTGTTATGAGAGTTAATTGAGATAGCACAGTGCATAAAACAGAGCCTGGCATAGAGTAAGTTCTCAATAATGTTCTTTTTCTTCTCTCTCTCCTGTTCTTCTCTCCTCCTCTATATCCTCTTCCAGGTGAAACCTGGTACCTGCTACCTCTCATATTCCCGGTCATTTCAGTCCTATATCTAAATATCTTATTTGTCATTTCCTCTTTTTTTTCTCCAATCACTTGGATGTGGGGAGAAAGAGGACCAAAATAGTCATACACACACTGATACGTATTGGTTTACTTTTGCTGCATAATTTATTATGGCAAAATTTAGTTCTTCAAATAATAAACATGTATTTCTCTAGTTTTGTGGAACAGCTGGGTAGTTATTTTGGTTCAAACTGGTTTTGCTACTGTTTCTGGTCACCTGATGGGTTATCTGGGGCTGAATGGTCTTTCTTGGCCTCCTATGTATATATGGCAGGCTGGTTATTCCAGGGTGTCCTAGCTGACACTGTCTCTGCCCCACATTTTATCTCATCTTCTAGTAGGCAAGCTCAGCTTCTGCTAGTGGTGCTCTCAAGGTTACAAGAAGTAGCAAGAAAACAAGTTGCAGTGAGCAACCTCTTTTGAAGCCTTTATTTGCATGAGTTTGCTAATATTTCATTGGCCAAAACAAGTCACACTATTAAGAGTAGATTCAAGGGGGTAGAGAAATGTCACCTCTTGGATGGGAAGAGTTGAAAATAATATGGCCATTTTTTTTTTTCTTTTTTAATAATTTACTTCAGACTGGGATGCTGAATCTCAGCATGGGAACCAATGAGGGACACGGATCTAGAGCTCGCTTTCCTTCCAGAATCTTCTTCTAAAGACAGTGCATGCACATTCAAAATTCTTTGCTCCAATACCTTAGTAATTTGGCAGAAAGGATTAAATACAATATTTCCAATAGCCATCAACTGGTTAAATATGGATTCTTTAAAATTTCAGCTTAAATGGCAATTTGTCTTAACTCCTATTAAATCTATTAATGCTTTTATAATTTTCAGAACAATTTCTACTATGTAAGCACTAATGTAAGCATTAGCCATTATTATTATTATTTTCTTTTCCTCTTGACTGGATCAGGTTCCTTTGTTATAAGTTCTTACTTTGTAATATGTGCTCTTTCCTTTCAAATGTTTGGTCAAGGCTTGTAATAGACACTTATTTGCTTGAAGTTTCGAAAATACATTTCTAAGGGAAGAAAGAGTTAAGGTCCCTGAATGTTTCACGTCTCATGAAACATTCTGTTATTATTTTATCCTGGGGGCTTAGCACAGTACTTGTGGTTTCCAGTCAATATTTCCCAAATGAATGAATGAATAAAGGAAATAATAAATTAGTACCATGAAAGAGTACCCTGATGAATTCTGACTCCAAATATTAATAGACACTGTTAATCGATTGGTGGAAAGATTCTTTGCTTTAACATACCCCACTCAGCTCTTTGTTAAAAATTTCTGGATTTTTAAAAGTTATATTCTTCTGAGTGACTGAAGCTGAGACATAAAGGGCAGGAAGAACTGTGCTCTCCTTGTATGAAAATTGTGGAGCATTGACTGTGCTCACAGGGAAGGATTCCCACAGAATATTAATCAATCTTGGGAGTTAGGAACCATGAGAAAGGTGTTGGCAGAGAGGAGCATAAGGTCCCTTGTCTCTTTCCCCAAGGAGCCAGGCTTCTGATCTAGGAACCTGGGTTTCTCTTCCTTTCTGAGAGCCTTGAGGCAAGCCCTGAATAATGCCAGCCCACACTTCATTACCCAACAAACCGTTTATCATTTAATCTGATCTGTATTGAACAAGTGGAAGCGAGTTAACAAAGCAGCAAAGCCACAAGAATGAAAATGCAGCACGTTTTCTGATTATAGGAATCTCTAATCCAAAGCTTAGCGACTAGGACTAAAAATAGGTACCGATTCCATCTTTAACCACCCCCACCCACCTGGCATTTCAGTGCTGGGTCAGGTAGCCCTTTAGCCGGATGGTGGACATTTGCACTATGATAATTTGGCTTCCATCTGATACGGGGTGGTGGGGTGTCGGTCACTCTACTCCCTTACTTATGGTGCCGATATTTTCTGGGCTCTGGAGCCTCCACAGAACAAGGACTCATCTCACATGTCACCAAGGGTCAAAGGTCACATTGTTTGCCACAGGATATTTCATGCTTGCTTTTTTCAGAGCTGCCAATTCTATCTACCAAAGAATTCAAATCAGCTAAGAAAAAAAGACATTAATATCCTTTCAGTAGCAATGTTGGGCCGGCTACTGTGTTGAGCTCTTGACAAGCCCTGTTTTATTTCAGCGACATAGAAATCATAATTTGTGAAATACTCTGAGATACAGAACCACCTCCCCAAGGCCACAGAGCCAAAATCCATGGAGCAAGTCTCATCAAAATATAATACTTCCATCTTCACATGTCTGTATTATCTCCCTAAAGTTTCTTAAACAAATAAACACATACCCAGAGCAGATACGACTCAGCTCATTTCAGCAAGTGTTCCAAGTGCACCAAATATGTGTTAGGAGTTGATCACTTGGAAAACAAGAAGACATGACCCCTTCCTCTTTAAGCCTTAAGAGTGAAAATATATATATATGCAAATAAGTACAGGCATACATTTGAAATTCTAGCATATCATTTACTAAAAATGCACGCAGTGTGGAGCAAAGTGAGATTTCTCCTTTGGACAGGAGAGGTAGTGTTCTCTGGGAAGATTTTTTGTGGGAGGAATATTTTCATCAGGAGCCTGAAGTACAGTAAGCTTTTGTCAGAGATGCATTTCAAAATTAGGAAATGTCTCGATCAAGAGGAAAAGAGCTTGCTTATCTTCTGAAGAGGAGATAAATCAGGAGCATGAAGTAGTCATGGCTGGAAAGTTAAGAGGAGCATATGAAGTTAAGTGAAGTTATGCTTGCCTTTGGATGCCATGTCAAGGAAATTGTCTTGTTTACTGTGTCAATGGGACCCATAAAATGCATTGAAATAAAAAAAGAATATAGGGATCAGAATATTAGCATTCAAATTTAGGAGCAGGATAGGTTATGGATGGAGTAGAGAGACCATGCCATAGAGAATGGGAAAGGAAAGAATATGGCTATGATCAGGTGTGTCTTAAACTTTATGGTGCATCAGAATCACCTGGAGGGTTTGTTAAAACATTGCTGGGCCAGTAATTTCTAACACGTTTCAATGTGAGGCTGACACTGCTGGGCCAAAGACCACACCCTGAGAACCATTGCTATAATCTCTGCAGTCTTAATCCAGAATAAAACTAAATCTGTGTTAGGGATGGAGTTTGAATAGATAGAAATTAACATCCAGTTAAAACTAATGAGGAAAGAGAAGCAAATTCTGGTGGAAATTGTAAGCCTTAGCAATCAGGAAAGAAAAGAAAAATTATAGAATTAAAAATGTTGGTGCTTACTGTGTGCTAGGCAGTATTAGCTCCTTCTATGTCCTTTAGCATGTTTAATTCTCTTAATAACTCCATGAGTCAGTACCATCAGTTCTTTCATCTAATAAAGTAAAGAAGGATACCAAAGTTCAAGCACACCAGATTTAGATGGCTGAGTATGGATTTGATGCCAGGTATGTCCAACTCTTCACCCCAATTTCTGAATTTTTAGCATCAGTCCTGTCCTAGTGAGAGCCCAGTTGCTATCGAGGAATACCATGAGTCATACTACAGAAAAGGTGACCCGACACTTCCAAAGTGTAAGTGTCCACAGCCTTCCTTCAGCCAGCTCTTCATGAGAGAGTTTTGAACACAATGGAATATTATTGGTTGGCTTTTATCCTCACTGAGGGAACCAAATGGGGTGATTAGTAATTGGAGGGGCGTCCAGATGGGAGTAATGAACTTAACATTTGCATCTGTGAACTCTGTTCCAGAGGAATACGGATTTTTAGGAACTTCTGGTTCCTAAATTTTAAAATAAATTAAAGTCCAGATGAGGAGTTTATATTTGAATGTTCTTCATTTCCTGCTGAGATAAGCCTGGAATGATGTTGCAGTCCACTCCACACTCCCTTTGCCACAATTTAACAATGAAAGCTCAACATCAGGCTGGAGAAGGGAGACAAGGAATAAAGCTGGTGGATAACAAGTGTAGAGGGAAAAAGCTTTGGCACTGCAGTCATACAAATATGAATTCCAGTCTACTGTCCATCAACAATTACTGACTTGATCAAAAACAATTTCCTTGACCTATCTCACTTATGTTTTTATCAGTTAAAAAGAAATAATCATAATCAAAAGCTGTAACTCGATTGATAGAGAATATATATATGTATATATATATACACACACGCACGTGTGTGTTTGTGTACATATATATGTCACTTGACATATAAAAATGTTTTCAATTCACGGGCATTGTTTTTAACAATGGTAATGACAAATGTTCATCAGTCTGTTCTTTCAGGTCAGCTATTCCTAGCTTGATGTTTAAGGGACACTGATTTTTAGAACCTTTCTGCTCTGGCTTTATTTTTGTTTGGCAAAACAAATAAAGAGCTCTAATGCACTGTAAAAAAAAAAAAATTGGTTAGGAAAAATTGTTCTTTTTTTTTTTTTTTTTTGGTCTGGCTTTTAAATATGGCTTGTCATTAGATTGTGTGTGAGGCACAGTATCAAAATCTCTTTGCCGGTTCATATTTGAGTATCTCTGGATATAAAAATACCCATACCGAGCCAGCATTTGATTTCCTGCTGAACTGTTTTTCACATTTCCAATATAATTATGTAGCAGTTACAAAGAAACAAAGACTGAACTCCACAGAATACCATAGAAACCCACGTTTGTTTACTTAAGAAAAGATGTAAAAAGCAGCTAAGACAGAAACTGATGTGTTGGGTGACTTCTTAGGGTAACTGATACCTAAAATAAGTCTTAAAATGTCTGTATATCCATTAGAATTGATTGGTTAGACATGGATTTAAAAAGGCAATTATATATTCTACGAATGTCCCCTGGCAAATAAATAGGAGAACTTAGTGGAAATAAGCAGTGCTAAATTTGATATCATTCTCTGAGTTTTGTTCTCTGAATGATTGCTTTCGTCCCTGGCAGTGTCCATCTTAAAGAACTTTAAGGTCTAACAAACCAGTTGGTAAGTGCATCAGATCACTGCAGAATGAATACACAAAACATGAGTGAGTCGAACACAGTTTTGCCCAGCTATCCTAGGCACTACAAACACAGGTTGTTGAAGACCTAGTTCTTGTCCTGGAGATGGAGCTTCTGTAGTAGGGAAGACAACTTTTGGACCACAGTTAAATTGTCTGATTGAAAGAGACAGAAAGTATCCAAACAACTTATATAAGAAAGAAATGTGTACCTTACGATGCATTCTCCAGTGCCCTTTACAGTCAAGCCAGATGCTACTTTTTGACACGTGAATAAGAAAAGCGAGAATGTTAGCGGCAAAGGGAATAGCCTGAAGCCATCCAGGAGGTTTTGGGAATTTTGTGATGAAAAGGTGGGACTTGTTGATCTTGGCCTGTTTCATTCAGCCATCATTAAGGCAGACCCCTTCGCATGTGTATCTTATTTCCACATGGACCTGTGAGTGTGCTTTAGGAATGACTAGGAGACTAACAGGGAAGGCTCGGTGTAAATGGACGCCCAAGGCTTATCTGTGGTTGCAGAAGGGCCTGAGAAGCTCACTGCTCTTTGGACGTCATAAGAATCATGATTTAGGGAAGTAGCATGAATGCAAAAAGAGCAGTAAATAGTCCCACCTGTTCTCATGATCTCTGTTGGCTCAAGGTCTAGATTTGAAAAATTGAACAATATCTGGGTGTGACAATAGAGGGCAGAAAATAAACTAGCATTTGAGGTGCTATTTTAGGCAGAATGCTGGTCATTGTGTACAGACACGACCTGTTTCATCCTTGTAACAATGTTGAGATGGATGGAACCTGAACACTGTTGTAGAAATGTGTGAAACTAACCTCAGGGAAGTCAGGAGACATGGGAAAGGTCACAGATGTAATAAAGCGAGGTTGAATCCACTTGATTTCGTATCAAAGCCTGAACTCCTTCTACTCTTTGGTTCTACTACATGTGATACATGGGCTACCATCCTTTGAAAATTATTAATCTTTGTACAAATTTCCAAGTGCACCATTAGTTGCCAGGCCCCATGTTAGATACTATGCATATAGGTGAAAAATCTAGGAATCACGTTGCTTCCAGTTTACTTTGGGTGAGAGTCATAAAAAATAAATGACAGTCATGTAAGGTGTCATGTTTATTTTACCCGGTGTAGTTTTGCAGTGAAGTTCAGCCCCCTATCACCTTTCCCATGACTACATTGGTCTTTCTTTTTAGGGTACACACACCATAATTATTTAATCTGCTATAGGAACATCTAATTTTAAAAGGCAAGGGGGTGGGTATGAGGAATCCATTTAGGAAATGGAGGTTTAATTCCTTGGTGCATTGTAATTGTAACTCTGGACATCATAATTCTCTTCAGTATGTGAGTGAAATGAAACAGTTACTAGGTTTTTTTTACATGTTTATCGGATGAATTTTTAGTAGTTGCAGCATCACATGATGGTGAACAGCAGAGATTTAGAGACGGAAAGATATGGGATTGTAAACCAGACTATAATATCTATGAGTCATGTGATGTTAGGCAAAGTACTCACCTTTTTTAAGCTTCAATTTTATCATGTGTTAAGGTATAGATAATAATGTATTTCTATATTTTTTATGATACATCTGACAGAGTGACTATTCTTAAAAAAAAATAATAGAGTAGTTGAGTCTTTTATTTTTTAAGACAGAAATATTCAAAGCATGGCCCAGAGAACTTTTGAGTCTTTGAGACACTTTTAGGATTCTTCAAGGCCAAAATATTTTTATAATTACATGAAAATATTATTTTCCTTTTTCTTTCTCATGCTCTTACAAGTGAAAGTGGAGTTTTCGAGAGGCTGTATGGTGTGCGTTGATATAATTGCTCAATGGCTAATGGAATGTGTGCTTGTATATTCTTGTGTTTTGTGGAAAAAGTTTTAAGTTATAATATGGTACATATTGTGAGGTATAACCCAGTAACAAAAGCTTTAATGAGTAGAAGTTTTTTGGCTTCTTTAATAATTTTTTAAATATATAAAGAAGCCGTGAAACCACATTGAGAACTGCTGCCTTAGGAAGGCATTTATTTTCTCAATCAGTTTGAGATAGTTTGAGATATAGTAATAATAAATATTTTTTACTATACCCTGGATATCACATTGATTAAAAAAAATAATCACCTATAAAGTTTGGGGTGGATACTGAAAAAATTAATGCATATAATGTCTTCAGTAGAATTCCTGGTATAGAGTATGTAGTAAGAGTACAATAAATGTTGGTCAATGTTAACAGCAGGGTGAAAATGAAGGTACTCCCAAAGGAAATAGGTTGATATTATAATTTATATTTTTAGGGTCTCCCCAAATAAGGTTGCCTTCTCAAGAGACAGAATTGTTCCCAGGCAGGATCAAGACTTGCCTACTGCTGAATGTTCTGTATTATTCCTTCAGAACAATTAAGAGTGTCGCCCCGATGGAGACCCTGGGAGACCCTTCCAGGCAGCACTGACAGAGAGAGAGACGCTCTCATGTAAACATCAAACCTAAAGGTAGTCTTCAGGGACCAGCCCTGCCTCTGGAAACCAGACAGATTATCAGCATATCAGGCCACCAAGATTTAAATTGCACATATAACCTCCTATCATTTTAGCTCCATGTTTTTCAAGCTACTTTTTGGTGATATTTTCTTCAATTTCAGAAACAGCTGCAATAAAATATGTCGATTCAAACAGCAATAATAATAACAACGATGACATTAGCTATCATTTCATCATTTCCTGAGCCAACTTTTCTCAGTGTTTGACACAAAGTATTTTGAAGACAGTTGCCCATGTACTTTACGAACTGCCCTGTGCTGTGGGGAATCATTTTATAAACACTGCTCAAAGGAGAAAATTAGGCAGCTATTGTCAATGTCTGAGCTCTAAAGACTTTACAACAAATACTTGATGGAGCCAAGCTTAGACCCAGACCCTCTGCCTTACCAATCTGCAACACTACAAAACCTTTGGCAGACCTTTATTTTTCATTGTAAATTAACAATTTAGCTTTATTGTTCAGTGACTATCCTCTGAAAGCCTGGCTAATTCATGTCTGTGTTGAAGCAACGTAACTTCAGGAATGTGCTGACAGACTAAAGTTCCTGTTCCCGCCAAACTGAGGACAAAACCCTAAATCTCAGTGAACCTAGCAGAGTGAATGACATTTTGAAAAATTTAGTAACAAAATTAAGGCCCTTGCCAGATAAGGATAACTTTGGCCTCCAAACTTTCTGCTAGTAAGAGGAATTCCTTACATTTCAGTTATGATACTTTATAAATTGATTTTTTTTTATTCTTTACTGCAATGAAGACTCAGAACAACTATATAAAATGGGCCACTGCTGGTATTATTGTCCTGTATTTTAGGTGATGTAGCCAAAGGTCAGACAGACTAAGTTGTTCCCTCAAGATCATTCAGCTAGACAATGCGAAGTCATTCGTCAACCCTAAGTCTTGTCATGAATTCATAATTAGAACACGCTTTACTAATATTCATTTAGCAAGAACAGATATACATCAGATCAACTCTAGTGATAAAAACTGTGACAATAATGACAATAATAGCAACTGTTGATCACACCGTAAATCACCATCAGATTCATAGAGTGATTATTTTGCCTAGAAACTGTATGAGTAGTGTCACCGACACCGATCATGCAGCAATCATTTTGGTGAACATCTTGGGGAGTGTCAGTGTAGCAGAAGTAGAATTTAGATTGTGCGTATTTTCACTCTCTTCAAGGGAGTGTGATGCCTGATGGCTTGCTCCGTACGGGGTGCACATCCTCTCCTCTTGCTGCAGATTTTCTTCTCCAAAGCACATAAATGGATCCCTGAAGGGGAGTATGCTTCCAGCTCAAAGGTTGGTCTTGCATTTAAGGATGCCATCATCGTCTTGGCCTGAAGCTTCTCTTCCTAAGTAATTTGCACAAGACAAGTGACTATTAACTTTTTTTTAGCACAATTTCCTTACCTGTAATACTGGGATAAGTAAATACTGAAACAGGTTACATTATCCCCCTTATATAAAATCGAGATGTACAGAGGTTAAGTGATTTCCTCAAGGTCATTGAGCTAGCACATTATAGAATTAAATTGTCCACCAAGTCTGTCTCTCTATCTCAATAGACTTCAGTTCAATACCACATGCATTCCTCGCAGGTATCTGGATATATTGTCTTTTTGTTTATAGCCTCTCCTGAGGCTATATGTCTAACCCCTTTGTCTCCTACCATGGAATCAGCCTTGGGTTTCTCAAAGAAATTTATCTACTTTAAAAAATTTCTACAGGTCCATTGTTGTACCGGGTGGAGGCAGATGAAATTTTCTTTTTCTGTTTCATATTTTAAAATAATAAAATTACTTCTTTTCTGATCGTAGTTAAATCCTAGAAGAAGAAGAAGAAGAAAAAATGAAAACAAAAAAAACACTGGAACTCTCCTGTGTTAATCTGAGAGCATTTTTAGATAGAATTACACATCTATAACTATGTGATGCCAAAACATCTGGAAGCAAAAGTTAAAAATTAAATCAACTGGCATTTTCCCCACACATAGCCAAGCAACAGATGTGGGGAAAGGATGAATGAGTATATAAACTAATTTTGATGAATTCCAGGAGAAACAAATTCTAATTGTCCATTTATTAAATCTTTAGGATCATGGATCTAATGACAATAATCTCATTTTGGGGGTAGGTGGCAAGCTGATGTGTCAGCCTATAGTATTTGAATATCTTCTCTTTCTTGATTTCTTGATCTCTGATGTGTTCATTCTTTCTTTTTTTTTTTCCCCCCACCAAAATTGTTTAGTTTCTCACATCTATCAGATGTAGACATTTGATTTATGCACTTAATTTAAACAACAAAGATCTCTTTAAAAAATTTTATTATTATTAAATTCTAGTGTCTGCCTTATTCACAAAGGTTGGAAGGTTCATGGTTCTACTGGAAATTTTATTTGAAGAATTCAGTAGAATAATGGTGATGATATCTTAATTTATCCAGTTCACAGGTCTTTACACATATTTCATTAATCCTTGCAGCATCTCTCTGAGGTATGTAAAGGGCAGGGATTATTACACCCATTTTTCAAGTGTAGAAAATAAGATAAAATGAGATAGAAAATCATTTCCCTGAGACAGCAAAAGAAAGCTTGACCAAACCACTCCAAGTTCGAAGTTGCAATGCTGCTTTGAACACTTTGCAAATATTAGCTCATTAATTTCTCAACCATCAGATGGCAATTATTTTTAAAACTTTTGTCACGATGGGGTATTTGTATATCTATATATCTATAGAACCTACATCCATATTTATATACTAAGGGGAAGGGGAAGAAATTGTTTCTATACATTAAAATGAATACTGAAGAACTGCAAACTAATTTAAGTTCATTTCTTTGACTACATTATGCCACACTTTATATGTACTTTATTTGTATCTGAAATGTGTCCCTTCTCTGTCCTTCCCTCCGTAATAACTCATGATACAACAGACTAAGGTGTCAGAGAATGTCTAGTATATTTCAACATTGAGACAAAACACAATGTATGGTAACATTAATCTCACACATTCGTGGACATGTACAATGGTTACTGTGCTGCATCGGTAATTGGATGTGAATGGTTAGCAGTTCATATAAATGGTAGTAATTAGTCTTACTTTTCCAAAGATAAACTGAGATCATTTTAAGCCATCTGTGGAAGAAAGACGGGAAAAGTGTTGAAAGCAGGAAGGACTCCTCGGTTTGACTCTAAAATCTATTCCTTTGTCACCTATCTCCTCCTGACCTTGTCCCACCTCTTTTCTATGTCCCCTCTCATTTTTTTCATTCAGAAAACAGGAATTTGGGGAGATAGGCCTTTGGTGGAGGTCTGTTTGGTTCACCTACATGCTGTGTGACTATGGGAAAATTGCTTCATGTTTCTGACATTCATTCAATCTCCTGCTTTGTGAAATGTGAATGATAATATTAATATCATAAAAATATCATGTAGCCTGAAGTAGAGAAGCCATATTTAGCACCTAGCACTATTCCCAGCACATTGCAATTGTCAATTAATTATAGCAGACATACTCATTAACCCGATTCTTATATTGCTCATACTAAATTATTCATCTTCGAATATCCAGGGCCTATCAGGAAAACTAGAACATCATAATCAATAACATTACTGGCTATTAACTATTATTAATGAAGGTCTACCTCACCCCTCTAGCCATTTGTTTTGCTGTTACAGACATAACCTTATTTATTTATCAATTCACTTTGAGGATCTATGAAATATATAGAATCCTAATCTATCATCTAACAGCTTTGAAGCATTTTCCAATCTTTCCTCCTCAACCTATTCAGCGAGGGAATTAAAAACAACTACTCCTACACCTGAAATCCCAATGTGAATTTTGCTATTTTCTTGAAGTTAAACTCTAGACATCAAAATGGTAAATGATTTTTTATGCTGTCAGTAGTGCAGCCAGCTAACACTTGGTTCTGCCTGCACACTTCCGCAGAATTGAAGTTTAGAAGATAAATATGCAGAAAAATCCAGTTGGGGACAATCAGAGATATCCCTTTCAACTGTAGCTTCTGACATTATTATTTTACAGCTAATGTGCACTCTGTATGCTTAGAGACAGTGCACTGTGATTCGCATAGAAGGATTAATGGGGCGCCTCATGGAGGAGGAAGAGAACATGCAGAAACTCCACTATCCTGAAACCAAAAAATCCTGGGGTGGTAGATTAGAAGTTCCTGTTATGAGCTTACTGTTCTGACATTAATATGGTATTGCTGGCACGTAAATAATGATATCTCTTCTGATTCTGGCATTTGTACTTGCAGTCATGACATTCCCTGTTGTAAATGGTTGGAAACCAGAACTGGCCCCCAAGAGTTGACCCAACAGAGGAGGAAATACTGGGCAGTTTAGCATAGTGGTTGTGAACGCAGGCTCTCAGAAGGATCCAGACTGCAAGATCCAGAAGGATCTTTGCTGTTTTTTTTGTTTGTTTGTTTTGTTTTGTTTTGTTTTTAATGTCCCAAGAAAGCTCAAATCCTAGGTGGGCTACTTATGAGATGTGTGATTAAGAGCAACGTGTTTAACATCACTGCCCCAGCAAGAAGTTGGTGCCCAAACACTCTTACTCTCAACGGAAGCACAGCGGCATTTTGATGAAATGCATGTAATAGTTGTTCAGTGAATACTCCTAAGGCTCTGCTTCTCCAGCTTTAATGTGCCTATGCATTACCTGGGGATCTTGTTAAAACACAGATTTGAATTCCCTAAGTCTGGGGTACAGATTCTGCATTTCTAATAAGCTTCCAGGTGATGCTAAAGCTGTTGGTCAGTGGAATAACTTTGAGTAGCAAGGCTTTATTCATATTTAATACATATTTAATGTTATTCATACATATTTAATCATTATTACAAAACAAAAGCCTAAGCTAGTGTTTCTCAAAGTTCAGTGTGCATCACACATTCATCTGGAAGGATTATTAAAGCACAGATTACTTGGCCGCACCTTTAGAGTTTCTGATTCCGTTGGTCTCAGTTGGGGCCTGACAATTTGCGTCTTTAATAAACTTCTAAGTGATGCTCGTACTGCAGCGTGTGGTCCATTAACTAAAACACACTGGCCTAGGCCAGTTCCTTCCCTCTCTGGAATCTTCCGTTAATAGTTTTGAAAACGATATTTGGTTTTTCACTTTTAGGAAGATGATAATCAGCAGGACATTCTATTTTTTAATTAGACTTTCTATTTTAGATATGTTTGCACACAGGTGTAAGAAATAATAGATTCTGTGTACCCTTTATACAGTTTCTTCCAATGGTAACATCTTGAAAAACTATAGTGCAATATTATAACTATATATATATATATATATATTCACATTGATACAATCTACCTAATATATTCAGTATCCCCAGGATTGTTTGTATTCAGTGTGCGAATGTGTTGGTGGTTAGTTCTATTGCATGCAAAAGCTCATGTATAAGTTCAGCACCACAGGCAAGATCTAGAGCAGTTCCATGTATAAGTTCCACCACCACAAGTATCTCTCCACATCAGCCTCCCTCCAAAGCCTCACTTCCCATCCCTAATCCCTGGCAACTGCTAACTTATTCTCAATTTACATAATTTTGTCATTTTAAGAATTTCTGACAAATGGAATCATACAGTATGTTAATATATCCAACAGAAAGATTTTAAACCTTGCTAGTGCCTGGGTCTCATCACTGTATTCTTATTTGTTATAGTGTATACATTTGTATTTTTGGAAGGATTCTAGTATCAGACAGGGTTTATACTCTTTGCCTATTAGTAAGGGAGGTCTTTGGCGTCATGGATTCTTTACAGCTTGGAGGATTTTATGGATGAATTTCCCTTTCCAGTGGCCAAAGACACACCAATGCACATGTCCCAAAATTAGATCTTATCATCAGACTTTAAAATCAGAAAGCTTCTTCAAAATGCATTTTGAATATGCCTCTAAATCTTCAATTTACCTCTAAATCAAATAGTAAGATTGCTCATACTGTAAGGATTGGTTCTTTTTTATGTTATAATTTGGAAAACAGTTATTTTAAAATGCCCACTAACATTAATGTTTAGAACACTGAAGATGACAATTATTTCTGCCTTCAACACTTAAATGTTTTCCTTTCTCTGATCAAATATTATCTAAGCCAGATTAGAAAGATTGGTATTCTTGTTTCTTTTAAAAGTATCATAATTAATTTTAAATTTTATGCACATAATTTTAATATACTGGGTGATTTGATAGATATTTCTTATACTGATTCATGTTATTATGTTTACAGTACCCATGATTAATATGGCAAATAGTCAGTAGTATCTACTAAAACTGAAATGAAGAGAGATTCTACTTAAATATTTTCGAAAGTTTTAAATTCAGAAGAGATGCTATGAACATTCTCTTCCCCATATTGGTTGCTGCATAACAAACCAATCCCAAACTTAGTGGTTTAAAATAGTAGCAACCAATTAATTTACTCAAAAATGTATAATTTAGGCAAGGCAAAACAGGGGCAGCTCATTTCTATTTTACAGAGTGTCAACCATGGTGGCTTGACTCAGGCTGGAAGATCCATGTGGCTCACACAAATAGCTGGGAAACTGGTGTTTGTTCTGGGCCACCTCCGCAAGGGTTTCTCAAGGAGGTGGCTTGGTACCTGTGTCCCATGGTGTCTGTGTTCTAACACCAACCATCCCAAGAACAATAGAGGATGAAACCTACTAGTTTTTATGGTCCAAACAGCTCTGATATCAATGCAACATTTATTACTTCTTTCATCTTCTATTATTTACTTAAGCAGTAAAAGAGCCCAGACTCAGGGGAAGGGGCTCAGTGAGAAGAATATTAAATAATTTCATGTCATCTTTTAAAACCGACATAATTCACTTTTGGCCAAAAATTATTTGCATTTGTACTAGCAATTATTTGCATTCTGAGGTTGTAAATCTTTTACAGCATCAGCCTCAGGCTGATCCAGTAAAAAATGGTGGGAACGATGAAGATAATTTCTATAGACACCATTACTCAAGAATAGAGAAGACGGACATCATAGAGCAGTCACGGGTGCATTTGGGTGCATGTTGCTGGTTTCTTGACTATCATCCATTACTGTTCCAGAGAACTGATTCTCTTAGGCTTTTGTCTCCACCCTCATGGCTCTTGGTTCTGCCCTCTGAATCATTCTTCTCCTCTTCTTCTTTTTATTTTTTTTCTAAATAAACAAACTCTCTGTGTTCACAGCTGAGGTGTCTCCTCAAGTTCCACACTGCCAATAAATATTTGACAGTCTGGCAGACTCTTTTCATTGTTTACTATCTCTTTTGTCAGAACTAATA
Organism: Indri indri; assembly: GCA_004363605.1. Lineage (NCBI taxonomy): Eukaryota > Metazoa > Chordata > Mammalia > Primates > Indriidae > Indri > Indri indri. Next base: position 50,358 of record RJWJ010004530.1, read on the forward strand.
CATTTCCTTTAAATATTTTGTACGTTTCTTACAAACCAGTTTACAATTAGACAAAAATCACACTCGCAAATCTTTTGAAGATGAGCTCTTCTTGATTTTGGACACCTAGTGAATCTGCTGTGGTCAATGCTTTTAAGACTCTTAGTAGGGGGTCTTTGAGACATACCCTGTCCTTTAAGATCCTCAGAAGACCTTTTATCTCTTTGACAGTTCCAATAAGGAACCTCAGATCTTTCCAAGATATTAATAGCAAAAGATCATACTGTCCTATTCTATATTTGATTTGTAAACTGAGACTCTTTCGTAATTTGAGAATTGTTTTTCTCTGGAAAAGCTGCAAATGAAAAAAAGTTTTATTTTCAAACCCAAACAGTTTTGGTTCCAGGAAAAATTCCATCTTTAACTAATTTCTCTCCATTCACATTTTGTTTAGGCAATAAGAAGAAGCTATGGGGCCCTTCTAATATTTGGTCTCTACCTTGAATCTCTTTAATTAAGTCATCAAATTCATTAGGTACATTTCCTTTTTTCCTACATGACCCACAGGTGTCATGGTCAAAATTCCTACTGCTACATAACAAAGGTCTCTTTTCCTCTAACTTCCAATAACACTTTCATCATTTTAATGACTTTAATCTAAGATATCACTGACAGCTTTCTCACAATCATTTTGTCTTTCAGTAATAGTGTCCCTGGGACCTTTAGGTTTTCACTAAACAGTCTTCTCAATTCTTCTGTCTCCTGCCTGCCACCTCTTTCCAGAACTAGTGCATGTTTTATGTTTTCACTATAGCAGCACCTTGCTTCCAGGCATTAAAATCCATCTTCATTATCTACTGTTGCATAACAGACAATCCCAGAAGTTAGCAGCAGAAAGCAACATCCCCATTTATTACTATTTTGCTCACAAATCTGAAATTTGGGCAGGGCTTGTCAGGGTCAGCTTGTCTCTGTAGAATATGGTACAAGCTGGGGCAGTTTGAAAGGGGCTGACTACCCAATTCCAAGATGGCTCACTCACCTGGCTGGCAAAATGGTGCTCGCTTCCAGCTGCCTCACAAAGGGATAGTTTGGACTTCTTCATTGCCTAGTGTTTGGGTTCCAAGAGTAGGTATTCCAAGGAAGCTAGTAAGTGAAAGCTGCTAGCTTCTTAAAACTTAAGCTTAGAAATTAGCACAGTGTCATTTTTGTCTTATATTATTGGTGAGTCACAGAGCCTACATTCAAGGGAAGGGAACATTTACCCCATTTTTCAATGGGAGACAGTTCATAGAATTTGGTGTCATGTTTTAAAATTGTGTGATTTTTGAGTCATACAAAAGCATTAAATTAAAAAAAGACAGTTGGTAATCTCAAAATACTTTAAAAATATTAAATAGTAATATTTAAATACTTATTAATACACATTAATAGATAAGGTCTTATAACATACATCTTAAATATATTTATAGCTGTAAGTCCTAAAACTTTAGAACATTCCAAAAGCAGAGAGTATTTGTGTACTTTGTCTATTCCTTCATAAAACCCTTTAGATGTTTTCTTTGTGCCTTTTCTATGGGTACAACCAGTCTTAGTTTTAAGGCTTGTCTTTGCAGTCTAATCAGCTTTGTGACCTGGGAGTGTTTCCTACACCCACCAAACCTCTTTTCCTTTTCATCTGTAAACTACAAATATTAATAATTTTTTTCCTACTTAACTCAGAGGATCTCTGTGATGGTCAATAAAGACAATGTATTGGAAATGAAAAAATAGAATGTAGACCTGAATGCAGTATTTACATTTTCTTATTGCAAAAGCTTTATAATCAGGAACCATCGGGATCTAAAAAGAGAGCCTAAGAGAGTAAACTGCAGGAGTCTATGGGAGCCTACTTACTGGAAATTTGGTTGGGTGAAGATTTATTCAAGATGTGACTATGCGCAGATAGGAAACTGGAGCTGTGTTTGTCACACTTCCAGGAGAGCAAGAATCCCATTTCCAAAGCCCAGAGATTCTTATCCACTAGGACTTATGTCAGGATTAATAATACATGCTTTTTGCAAACATCTCAAATAATTTCAATATGGGTGAGTTGTGGAACGTCCTTTGAGGAACACCATGGAGGGAAAAGAATGAAGAACAAGTAGAGATTCAGACAAAATATATTCTTCATTTAATTTGCTGGTATAGCACATTATATTAAATATGCCACTGCCACATAATTGCTATCTTTAGATGAGAATTTTGATCTTGCTGTTTTATATACAACAAAAATTTCGATCATTCAGCATTATATAAATATACGTTACAATTATATGTGTTTGTATGTACATGTGTGTGCTTCTGCTGCCTTCTGAACTCTAGAAATGAAATGTCCCTGTCCTACAGATACTTTAGGATTTCTCTTATTTGTCAAGTAATTTTCCATATAATGTCTTTACCTGGGGAATTTCTTGAAATGGTTTTCAATGGTCTTGCAAAGTGAGTTTGCAATTAGAGAGAATGACAGATGAATTCAGATTTACCTGAAACATTTGCCAATACAAGAATCTTCCTCACTGGGAAAGCAGAGAAGAGGCAACAATGACAGAAAATGTATAAGAAAATCTTTCTTGTGTTATATATTTTATAGATGCAAAAATATGCAAATGTCTGTGTTTTGAGAGACTGTAAATAACTTGTATTAAAAATCTTTATTGATAAAAATGAAATAAAATTTAATTATTTTTCTTGATTAAAATATGATTCATGAATAATACCCATAATATAAACAAAATTGAAGGGAAAATCATTAAAAAACAAAATTGTTTATGATCTCACAACATAAAACAACCACTGTTACCCTTTAATGTTTCTTTTCAGTATTTTTTCTACAATTTTAACTCATTCTATATGACATTTAAGTTGTCATTTTACCCCTGCTATGCCTTAAAAAAATTTATATGCATCATATTGCTGACTACACTATGTTCCATTATATGGCTAGATTATAATTTGTGCAAAATTTTCTTTAATCTGAGAATTTGAATTGTTTAAGTTACCTCATTGTTTCTGCTATTTTGAAATATTTAACTGGAAGAAACAGTATAAATTGATGTCACTACCATGAAAACATATACAAACACATCTATATACACGTATAGCTATATTTAAATACATATTTAATTAATACATAAACATATGACTACATCAAATGTATACAATATACATATATACAAAAATATTAATACTCAGTCACACAGTTCAATTAATGGATTGTTTTCTGATTATCTCAGGTATGTTAATTGGGATCCTTTGTGATAATGATTATTTTCCCTCAAATTTTATTTTTATGTTGTTTTTATGTCTCTTAAGATCAATAGCCACTGACAAATAGTTAGTATTCATACAATACTCATTTCTGGGGCTGAATTTATCTTGGACCCATATCCTAACTCTTACAAACTGAATCCACCATAAAACATTTCTTCTAATGAGAGTGGTTGGTTGCCTCATATCTCTCATTTTGACTTGAGTTTTTTAATTATTATATCTTACATTATACACAATATAATGCTTCAGGTAATATTCTTCCTTTGACTCATCAGCTCATCCATCTACCTACATATCCATCCAACCATTGACCCATCGATTAATTATATTTTCATTCATCTAGTGATTTAATAAATATTTATTGACTGACCATTCTAAACAAAACACAGGGCCAAGTTTTGTGTGAGATGTGAAGGAAATTAGAAATGATTCTATCTTCAAGAACCTAGAGATTTTCTTGGGAAAAAGGAGGGATTTCATATACAGACAAAACTAAATGTGAGACCTTCCACTGAGATCCAGAAATGCTGGAAGTCTTGTATTTATTTCTTACAGGTAGTACATGTAGTTTCTTCATCTTGAATATAGTCATATTGATATAATTTTCACTAACTAAATAAATAGAGAGTAAAAGGTAGTGTATAATAACATCTAATGTCACACCTGGTAGATGAAAGCTGCTGTTTTCATTATTATTTGCCATTATTACATTTTCTACCCCGACTCGAATAAGTAAGTATCTTATCTGTCTCTTTCTGACAAGGCAGGTGTTTGGCTCCACTAGCTGGATTTGAATCATAAAGTGTAGTACTTATTTCCTGATCTCAATTTAGAAATCCAAGCTATTTTTAATGTATGAAATCTGAACTTGCAATGTCTTAGTTATCATTTTTATAACATGCATGAACAAACAAATGTTGTAAAGGCCCCTTTATGAATAAAATAATTTAAGCAATTATTATTATTTTATCTTGGGAATACTTAACAAGGGCTAGAAATATCAAGGATCAATAATGTGTATGACTTTGCTTTTAAACTTGAAGGCAATGTTTTGGAATAAAATACTGTGATTTTTTTCCCCATCCAAAATGAATAATGTCTTGTATCTACACTATCTTGTCAAAATAGTGTTGTTCATCGCATGTGTTTCAGATGTGGTGTGTTGTGCCTTACCTCTGGAACTTCGCTCATGGCAATTTTTTTTGTGCCTTGAATATCTTGTCATATCTTTGCACTCCCAAATACTGCTTTTCCTTCAAGGTCCAGATCAAATGTCATCTCCTTTTGGAAGCTGTACATGCTGCCACAACTCTATGGGAGTTCAGAAAAGACAGTATGATCTAATTCATAATTATAGTTATTTATGTATGTGCCTTTTGTTCCCTCTGCAGCCTAATGTCATCAAGGGAAGAAAATATATCTTCCACTTTTCTATAATCCTCATAGCCCCTAGCATGCACAGTATCACATTATAAATGATGGGCAAATATTCCCTGAATGAATAAATAATCTTAATGGCTATTTTTGCATATCATTACATGATTTTTAATCACTTGCTTGTAATATGCTTAATATTATTCAGAAAGGGAAATATATATCAGACTGTCAAGTTATGGGAAAAAATAGCACAGAATGCTTGCAAATATTCTGAGGTGGGGATGTATCAAGAGAAATTTCCTAAGGAAATAAAATATCCTACTGGAACAGCAGTTGGTTGTAGCCTTTAAAGTTAATAACCCAAGCTTAATTCTTTGTTAAAACCTAGAGTAGTTTTGTCTTACATTATCTCAATCAGTAATCAAGAAAAGGATGCTGTTTTATACTCTTTGAAGGCTGTCTGTACCATGTGCAAGTCAATTACTATGCTTAAGAAAACAATTTTGTTTGCAAATCATCCAAAATCTGTGATTGACTACTTCCAGACATTAGCCATGCTCCTTTGAGGGTCTTTGCAATAACTATGTCCTCTGCCTGGAATACGGATCCTTTTGCGATAGTCAGGTCTGACTCCTTCATTTTCCAGTCTTTGCTCAAATATCTTAACCTTCACCAGTACCATAGCCTCCTTACCCTGCTTTATTTGTTTTAATTAGCTCTTAATCCTTTCTAGCATACCATATAATTTACTTATCATCATGTTCATTGTTCATAAACTGTTTCCATAAACTGATATCTCCCCCTGTATTAAGAAGATTGTTTGGAAGTAGTAAGCCTCAATACTATTTCTTGAATGAAACATCAATTTATTGAACGGATGTATGTAGGGAGAATAGGTAAACCAGGATGAGATTATCAATGTTTATCATTTGGCTTGAAGATCATTTGGTAATACATAATTACACTGGATAATTAAGTGATAATATAATAACACTCTTAGTTTTCATAGACATCTTCAAATATTTGAACTGGAAAGTTCACCATAACACAATGTAATATTATTACCTTTTGGTTTTCAAAAAGTAGAGTATAAAGCACAGAGAGAGGAAATATGTTTTCTGCTACCCACAAAGTAGTTGAAATCATGTTATAAATCTTATGCTGACCCTGCATTTCAGTACAGAGTTGCTCCCACCAAACTGTTTTTATGCAGCTACCCTATAAAACAACCTTTTTATCTTCTTATTAATCATGTTAATACATTCTGCCCATTTGAGTCTTTTAGCATATCAAGACGGCTCAAAAATGTAACTGGACAGTCTTTTATCTTAAGATATGTCTTGTTTCCTTTAAGCCAATTTTTAAAAACCTCTTAAACTGTTATTTTTTAGATGAAGAAGATGGAAGAGTATGTGTGATAAATTATTTTACACCAGAGTTAATGCTTAAAGTAAATTCTCTCTAGTAGTGTATGACTTTGCAACTCCATTTTTGTAGTGTCTATATCAAGCTAAAATTTAAGACAAATACTGTATAACTTTAAGAAATTAGATTTGCTTTGGAATCGGGCACACATGAATTCCAAACACTGTACTGTATCAATATTTATGATTTTTTTAACTTCAGTGAAGTGAGATAGTTTCTTTGCCTTTGTTTTGCCATATGTACATTGGGCACTAACATAGCATAAACAGTAACTGAAAATCTACCATTATTAGCTTCTTTCTTTCCTTCGCTTCCTTTGCCTTTATGTCCTATGTTACCCTGAAATTATACTCATTGTTATTCATATGATGAAATGATTTGTTTAATTGCTTTAATACATTAGGCAATTAATTCTTTTTAGTGTTGAGCAAATTCCAACAATTTCCTGAGAATAAATTATAATGAAGGTTTATGTGCAAGAAATTAAAAGCTATGGAATCTTTTTATTCTCATATAGTTACGAAAATATCACCTGGATAGGCAACATTTGGAATTATAAAATTCTGAATCGCTCTCATGCGGTTAATTAGAAATAAATATGGATGTTGGGATGAGAAACCACACAGTGGAACTCACTGATAGCATTTTTATTTGAGGGTTTTATTTTTGGTAGAGAATTCTGGGGGCAACATCACCACCAGTCAAAGACTAATAATTTAGTGGTGGAAAATCTTGAAAGGATGTATAATAAAACAGAGTCAACCTGCTTATAGGAAAAGCAGTAATTTATAGTGTCATGAATGCATGACCTGTAATTTCAATGTAGGAACCGTATGAGATGGAAAATTATTATAACAATTCCTAATTTAGTTTGACTGAGTCAACCCTGAGATACGACTTCCCCAATATAAATTTGGTAGTTAAAACATGAGTCAGAATTAAAAGCAAAGTTCCTTTTAATGTAATGGCTAGAGAATATACTAATACCTACCCCATATCTACCACTTGCCTCAACCATGGTGTCACCCTGTGGTCACATATTTGCAGGGGTCAGAAACTTATGACATTGGGAGACTGATTAGTTTCCCCCTGGAACAGCTGCCTTAGAAATCACTTCCTTAGTGTGAGCCAAAATGTGCCTCAAGTTTTATTTTCTCTCCTTTTGCCATTAAAACATGAATTTCCTTAAAAAAATTGTTCACATGACAGTGTCTAAGTTTCCCGAAATAATAGCTTAGGAGAAAAGAATGCTTTTAGAATTGGACACTGAGGTGTCAGGATCTCAGAGTTAGTTAAATCAGTAAAAAGGTAACTTGAAAGTTTAGAGCAAAACCCAACAAGTGACAATAAATAAGATCTAACTCTTTTAACACTCTGCAATTTGCTTGGTGCTTTTATATATGATTTCATTCAAGCCTTTCAATAACCCACAAAGTAGGCATTATCTTGACTTTAGGGTATCAGGTACTGTTCTTAATATACCAGTGAACAATATGCTCAATGCAGCCTTGCACAAAAGAGATTCAAAATTCCTCTCAAGCTGGAATTTACATTCTATTAATCATAACTGGGATTTTTCAAACCTAATACCTGCTTACCAGTCCAATAAAAGTCAAATTTCTACTGCTAGGGGGGATGCTGGAATAGATTCTTCCTTTCTAGAAGCAAAGCTTCACAAAGAATGCATATAAATACAGCAAGCATTAATGCTGTCTTCCAAACCCTCACAAAATTCATGTTATAGACAGAGATAGAGAAAGATTCTTAAATGAAGGGAATTTTACCACTATGGTTCTTATTATTTTGATCCTGATCAAACCTCTGGGGTCCCTATTTTGTTCTTTTCTAATAAAAGTTTCTGCATTCCAAACTAGACCCATTGAGTCAAATTTTACCAAGTGTTCTGAAACCCACAAGAACTCAAGAAAAAAATGAAGTGAATTTGCTCCTTCACTTTCCCTAAATATTATAAGCTCTGGCTTGAATGGCCAGTATCCAATAAGCTTATTTGTTTCCTCCATAATAGAAAATTAAAAATAAAATAATGGTTTTCCTTACAAAGAGCCCATGCCCTTCCCAAAACATCAGTTAGCATAACTATTTGAGGGCATACGTGACCTTTTGAAGCTGTTACTCTGATCACCATTGGTTGCCAACAGTCTTGCTGCTAAGGGTAAATAAATTTTCTCAGCAATCGCTAAAGAAAAAAGAGGAGGTCTTATTTTATTTCCATATTGGGGATGAATGTTCAGGGTCATATTGTCAGAATTAAGTAGATAAAGTAAAAAATTGGCTGTTGGAAGAAAAAAGTAGAGAAAGGAAGTCAGCACAGCTATAACTTGATATTTCCGGTATAAATTGTTTGTAAGCATGAGAGAAAAGGAAGTTGAGTGGGGAAATTTCACTTACTTAGATGAGGTAGCCCCTTCCAACATTCCTCTCTTTTATTTTACCTGGTTTTATTTTTGCTCATAAGTTTCATTTTTACCTTAGTGTCACTCCCCTCATTTATGTATGAATATAATAGAATACGTATTTGGTTTATTTGTTCATTTGTTTGTTTTTCAATTTGCTAACTCTATTGCCTTTAAGAGTATCTGGTACCCAGCAGGTGTAGTTAATATCTGTGAATGAATAGAGGTTAGAAAAGGTACTTTTAAAATTACAATTATATGTTAAATGTTTATGAGAGAATAATTACTCCACTTTCTCCATAGGATTGTTAGGGGGGAGTAAAAGCATGGTGCCTGAGAGTAAGTGTTCAGTAAATATCACACAGTCTTGTAAAGTGGCAATGATGATGATCATGCCATTCTGATATGGCAGGCATGGCTTATTAATGGAGCAAGGTTTCAGTTTGCAAATAGGATCTCACTGTTCGTTTGCTTGCGCTGAGTAAGACTTTTATACAGATAACACAGAACTTGGACCCTGAGCATACTAATTTTCATATTGCTTAGTGCAGCTGAAGATGAAGTCTACCAAGGTGGTTCATTCTCCACTGATTCGTTCCAGTGCCTTGATGGAGAAAATCTACATCAAACTGATTAATGTTCTGAGAGAAATTTGCCAACATACGGAGTTAGATTAAGTGATTTTTTTTTTTTTTTTTACCCAAGTGTTTTTGTTCGAAGACGTGCCTCAATCATGCCAGGCCACGTCAAGAAGACCACCACAAACAGCTGGATTATTTGCAACAGCGAAAAAGCAGATGCCAACAATAGAACTTAGCGTCTTTATTTGCAGTGCATTTCTCCTGCATCTTTTTTTTTTAATTTTTATATTTTTGCTGTGTATTAAGAAAATATTACTTTTCATTTTTGTCTTTGATTTTTTTAGAAATTAAGGTATTTCTGATAATATTCAGGGATTTTCCCATCCTCCGTAATTCTGGGAAAAAATAAGCCTGTAGCAGTTTTTCCCTTTTGCCATTATTTGGAATTATTTTGGTAATAACATCGAAGACTCCGATATTGGCCTGAGTTCTCTCACTTTCTCATATCATTTTGAAATAAGCTCAATGTTTTGTGTTCTTGTCAGCATCTCTGTTGCTCTACATTGCAAATTTCCACAATAGATTTACTGGATCCAAGATTAGTTTATTAACTTCCCTTTAAAAGTGTGCAGCTAGCACTTAATTTTTAGGGATGGCTTTAAAGAAAAGGCTTACAAACATTCTGAGAAGTGTAATGCCATTATACACAAGCCCTCTGCATTACCTCTACAAATACATTAAAAAAGAAAAAGAATGTATCCTGTTACTTACAGATTTGTGTATTTCACCCAATATATCTTTCAAAACCTTATTACAAGAATACATATTATAATATTGTCTCTAGTTACCTTTCTAATACACATAGATGAACAGATGATGTTGTGGATACAAATGCAGTTGGAGGAAGTAGTAATGTATAAATGTAACTCTGTATATCTATTTTTACATTCACATATGTTCAAGCCATTTAATATTAACATCTAGAGGACTAAATCAATGCCATCTGTTTTATTATCATGTACTTGACACTGAGGTAGTAGACTATACTGCAATCATTTCAACCAGCTCTGCTGGTCATTTATCTTGAATTATGTCTTTGTTTATTTAACGCAATACGGTGCATATATTTGGTCCATTGTCACAGTAAATGCAGAATTCACTATGGCCAAAACATATACTGAAGAAGGCAGTCTCAAGAGATTGGTCTGACTTTCCAGTCAGAGCATTAACTAAAGATAACACAATCTTAATTACCATCCATGAATGCTATTATGCACTGACCATAGAGTCCCTTCAACTTGCAGAAGATTAGAGTTGTTTTAAAGTAATATTTTGTCCATTGTTTAACAGGTACAGAATGATTTACAGTTTAATTATCTTTGGAAAATAATGAACATATTACACCATAATGTAGAGAAAAAAAAATCAGTTGTTTTCTTTATATCTATGATGGTAGCTTGTATCAGACAAACTCTCCCAGTGAGAACCATAAAGTTAGGAGAGAAAACCACAATTTGAAGGTAGCCAATACCTAAGGAGCCAAGATACCAGAGAGAAAGGAAACAAATTGAAGTGACTCCTAAATGTAGCAGTGCTTATTCTTTTCAGAACTTTAACTGATTCAAATCACAGGGCATAGAGACCAAATGGAAATCAGTGACCTGTAGTTTATGAGGATCTCATGGGACTGCGGAGACAAAAGTCTGAGTTCAGGCTTATCGAGGTATCTAGAAATTGAGAGGTCAGGAGCACAGTGAAAAGATAATTGAAGAGAAGAGATCAAGACGTTATGGGTGTTTTTTACACTTGATGCATTTACCAAATTTTAAAATGTGCAGAAAGAAGAGGATTAAGCCTATCAGAGAGCATGTGCTAAGAAGCGAAACAAATATTTTAGCAGTTTAACAGAAAGGATGGGCCCCAGAAGTAAGGGAAACCAGAAATTAAATTAACCCTCATAAATTCTGAAATCCAGTCTTGAAAGTATTAAGGAGATCTGTCTAAACATTGCAAATCAAATGAAAAGAAACGAGAAAATCAAATCTTGTCTAAGGAGAGATAACATCTTTCATGTTCTAATTTGAACATCTACTGCTCGAAATTCAGTAAAATATAATGTGGCATGCCATGAAAGGGAACCAAGTCATCAACAATAGAAAACAGATAAAATAAAAAATCCAGGTGATTCGATTATTCAAATTATTGGGCTAAGAATAAACATGGTTAATATGTTTGAGAAAATAGATCACAGATGAGATGTATCTGGAACCTATAAAAATAATTTAAAAAGTCTAGAGCTAAAAAAATTCAATGAGTAAAATTAATAATTCGATTTAAACAGAAGATGAGATCCAGCATAAATATGGATTCGCAAACCAGATTTAGAATAGAAAAAAGAAAGAAAGAGATAAAGAAAAAAGAGCAAGAAAAAAGAAATTCAGGAAGAATCCCAGACAGTAAAAAAAAAAAAAAAAAAAAAAAAAAAAAAAAAAAAAAAAAAAAAAAAAAAAAAAAAAAAAAAAAAAAAAAAAAAAAAAAAAAAAAAAAAAAAAAAAAAAAAAAAAAAAAAAAAAAAAAAAAATTACAAATATGAGCATCTGTCTTAACAGAGCTTTCACAGAAAAGATCTAAAATATTTGTAACTAATGTTCCAGAAAGAGAAGAGAAAAGCCAAGGAAGAAGCAATATTTGAAGAAATAATGATCACAAGTTTCCAAATCTAACAGAGAATATCAAGGTGTGGATTTAAGTTGCTCACCAAACCCTAAGTAGGACAAATACCAAGAAAACCACTCTAGGGAACATCATAATATTATTGCTGAAAAATAAAGACAATGAGAATATTAAAATCGGCCATAAAAAAGAAAAATATTAAGCATTCTAAGACTGACAGCTGATTTTATATTTTGATAGAAATTATAAAAGTCAGAGGAAAAAAATGGCATTTTTAGAGGACACAAGGAAAATAACTGCCAAACCAGCATGTTATATCAAAAAAACTTTTGCATAAACCTTTAAATAAAGTTAATTTTTTCAGAAAAAACAATACTTTATAAAATGTATCACCAGCAGTTTTCCATTAAAAATAATTTTAGAAAAATGTTCTTCAGACAAAAGGAAAATTAGCCTATGTAGCAATGTAATAATGTAGAAAAAAACCTAAACATATTAATATATGGGTAAATAAAAAATAATATATACTACTTACTATAATTAGAATGTCTTACATGTGTAAATTAGATGTAGAATTAAAATATATACCAATAATAACACAAGAACAGGAAGAGTATAATATAAATTTTCAGACACAATGCAGAAACATTCTTGCTTTATGTACAAAATATTTGAAAGAATACTTTGAGATATATGCTAATAAGTGAAGGACGCATATATAAAAATATTATATTTAGGAGTATCATAAAATAATATGAATTCAAGACTATATAATTATTTTGATAAAGGGGAAAATGGAATAATTAAAACTAATTAATCAAAAAATTTAGAAAAGAGGGAAAATAAGAAAGAACTGATTTTTTTTTCAATCCAAAAATAAATTTAAGCCCTGGTATATAAGCAATCATATTAAACATAAATTAACTGCATACTTCATTTAATAGATATAAATTGTCAGACTAGACTAAAGAAGCAAACAGCATGAAAGTCACATTTCTTATCACAGGTAAAGCTTTAATAAAAGCATAGATAAAGAGTGAAAGGATATGTAACAAGATCTGCCTGCAAATTCAAACCAAAGGAAATTAGATCAGGTGTAGACTAAGGTAAAAGAAATATTTCCAAAAATAAAGTGAAAAATTTCATAATGATAAATGATTAAATTTGACAAGGAGATATAAAAATCTTATTAAATTCATAGACACCTAATAATGTATTTTTCAAGTATATAATGTAAAAATTGGCAGAATCAAAGGGAGCAATAGATAAATCAACTGTTGTGGGTGAAGAGAACCCATAACTCTCTAATAGAACTGTAAACAACAACAAAAATTTACTAAAGATAGAGAACATTTGAATATCATGATTAATAATTTTATCTAATTGAAATGTACAATATACTGTACAAAAACGTTACAGAAAAATCATTCTTGTCAAACACACTTGAAACATTTACCCAAAATGGCCTAAAACTGGGCCATAAAGCAAGACTTAACACATGCAGAGTATGTGCCTTCTTACAAAGTAGAATTAAGTTAGAAAATTTAGTAATAAAATAAATATCCTGTATTGGACATTAAACCATATACTTCTAAATAACCCATGGAAAACAGAATAAAATCCCAAAAGAAATTAGCACACTTAAAAAATGAATGACAGCAAAATAACGACATAACAAAACATGTGGGATGCAGCTAACACAATGCCTAGAGGGAAATTGGCCTTAAATGTCTATGTAAGAAAAAAAGAAGCACTGAAAATCAATTATCTCAGCATCCACTTCAAAGAGGCTGAAAGTGAACAGAAAATTAAAATTTAAAAAGTAGCAGAAAGGTTAAAATAAATATGTAATAGAAAATAATGAAATTAAAAACAAATGTATAATAGTGAAATGTGACAAAACCAGCAACGGCTTATTCACAAAGGCAAATAAAGTTGATAAAACCATGCAAGAAAAAAATAAAAAAGATATAAGTCACCAATATCAAAAATGAAGAATGAGGAATTATTATGATTTCTATAGATATTAAAAAGATAATTGGAACAATTATTCCAATTTAATAAGTTATTGGCATAAATATGAACGTAGTTGGTATAAACATAGCCAATTGTAGTATTTATGCCAATAATTTTTGAAATGTGTTATGACATAGACTAATAAGTTTAAAAACACAAGGTTTTGCAAATTGGCACAAATTTAAAGAGATTAACATATGCATATCACTTTCTCTATTGAAAAATGGAATCCATAATTACCAACTCTTTAGCACAAATCCTCATGCTCAAATGAACTCACCAATACAAACGTTAACAGAGAAAAGTAAAAGAGGGAGTATTTTCCATCTCATATCATGAGGCCAGTGTAATCTTGATGCTAAAACCTGATAAGAATATTGCTTCTCATATACAAAATGCTTGGTAACATACCAGAGAAACAAAATTACTAACATATACACAATTACACTCAGGGAATACAGGAACAGATTATAAATGCATTAATTTGAAAATCTATTAATTCAATTAAAATATTGAGAGATGAAAAAAGGGAAAAACATGATTCGCCTCTATAGATGCAGAGAAAGTTACATATGCATCATTTCTTCAAGATAAAAATCTCTCTATACACTAGAAATATAAGGGTACTTAATATTACAAAAAAGGTAGTTTAAAAAAAATATAGCAAATGTCAGACCTAATGGTAAAATATTGAAATCTTTCTCCCTGAGATTGGAAATGAGATAAAGTTGTCTACTGTTGCTACTTTTATTTAATTGTGCTGAAGATTTTAGCCAGTACCAACACGTACTAGGAAAAAATAAAGGTATAAAAATTGGAAAGGGAGAAATACAGTTGTCATTATTCATAGACAGCATGACTGAGTGTAAAAAAATGAAAACAAATCTGTAGTTAAACTATTATTAAGTAATAAGTAAAGTTTGAATGATTATTAGTTATAAAATTATTGTAGTTTTATTTTCTAGTCAGAAAATATTACTAAAATAAAATAGTAAAAGACTTCAAATTACATAATAACAAAATCTAATGCGAAACCTCTAAACAAAAAACTATTGGGGAAAGAAATTAAAGAAGATAGAAATAAATGAGGTGTTATACAAAATTTATGATCTGAAAGATTCAAATGTAAAATGTCAGCTCTCTTTAAATTTATCTGTAGGTTCTAAGCAGTATCAATCAATTCTAACAGCTCTTGTGTGCATATGTGTGAGTGTGCATAAAGTGACAGATGATACTAAAGCGTGTACAGAAATTTTAAGGGCAAAAAATAATAGAGAAAATATTTACAAAACAAAATTATTGATCTAATAATATCATCATATGAGAGTCTATTATAGAGTTCTTTATAGAGGGTTGTAGGACCATAAAGATTGAAAAATAGATCAATGGAACAGAAAATTTGAGGAATAAGCTTGCACAAAAGTGCTCAACTGATTTATGACAAGGTACCATGGAGGAGTCTTACAATAATGTTGATTGTAAAATTGGATACCCGTGAGTAGAAAAAAGTGAACCTTGACCTCTATCTCAGACCATCAATATAAATAATCTTCACAGAGATCAAAGATATAAAGGTGAAAAATAAAATAATAGACATTCTAAAACTTAACATGGAATTTTGAAATTCTGGGTTAGCAATATAATTAACTAATAATATGCAAAAATCACTAAAATTAATAAGAGCACAGACTGATGAACCCAGCTTTATTAAATTAAGAACTTATGCTCATCAAAAGATACTATTAAGTGAGTAAAAAATTAAGTCATAGGGTGAGAGAAGGTCCTTTAGCAGACATATATATATATATATCTGTGTTTGTTTATATATATACATATATATACTGTAATATACAATATGTATATCAGTAGAAAAACATAGACGATCTAATTAAAAGTGGGAAAAACTTGAACAGTATTTCACAAAAGAAGATGCCCCAGTGGACAGTAAGCATTAAGAATAGGCCCTCAGCATCAAATTATCAGGACATTGCAAATTAAGATCTAACTAAAATACAACTACAACACCCTACGACAGCTAAAATTAAAACTAGATAATAAATTATTTGTGTTACCAAGTGTGGTTGAAGATGGGCAGCACCTTGATCTTCTCTACATTGCTGGTCAGAGTGTAAATTGGTATATCCACATTAGGAAAATATTTGGAAAAAAAACTAAAGCTAAATGTATGCATAGCCTATAGTCTTTCACTCTATTCCTAAATATGCACTATGCAGAAATTCATGTATTTGTGCACCAAAAGACATACACAAAATACTTGTAATAGTGCAATTCAAAATAGCAGAAAACTGAAACAACCCAGATGTCCACCAATAAGAGAACAAATAAGTTGTGGTATATCCATACAATGGAATTGTTTTCTGAACAATGGAAAAGCATAAAGTACTGCTACATACAACTGTATGAATGAGTTAAATATACGGAGCTAAAGTAGCCACGTACAAAAGTGTATATCTCATATGAATTTTATTTTTATAAAGTTCAGAAAACAATTAATGTGGTGTTAAGAAACCAAGTAGAGATTATCTCAAGGTGTTAAGAAATCAAGTAGAGGTTATCCGAAGGGGCATAATGACTTCAAAGAAGTAAACGAAAATCTTCTGGGATGCTGGATACATTGGATATCAGGATCTAGGTGGTGGTTACATGGGTATGTTCATTTTGAGAAGACGCACTGTAATAAATCCTTAAGATACGTATGCTTTTTTTTTTTTTTAAGGCTTACTTTAACTACAAAAGTTGACTCCACACAAAATATTGAAGAGGGTGACCCAGGAATTAAAAAATATATAACTATTACATCTTTAAATGTAAAGACACTAATAGAAAAGTCCATGAAAATGGAATCATCAAAACTTTCCTTTGATGTTGTTAATTATGGCTATGCATTGGGTGGAGAGTGATCAATATTAAAAATATTATGATACTTTAAGATTATGTTTTACAAATGCCATACTAAAGAGAGCCTGTGGGAAGTAATAAGTTTTGTTTGTTTCTGTTTCTTTACTTGTTGGTCAGACTGCCCTGGATTCATATTTCGGCATTACCGCCTCCTGGCTTTGGATAAATAGGGCAAACTGATAAGGTCCATAGCCTTCTTGGACTCTCTGGATACTCAAGAATTGATACTTCTTTACTACAAACTATATTATATTGATTTCGACCCTTACATACCCTGAAATCATGTTCCCATTTGAAAACAAAAAATAACTCTTTACAGTAATCCAATGAACCTCCAAGATAGTATATAACAGACCACACAATAGATGCTAGATAGTTTACAGTGTTAGCTTTCTTCCCTAACAAAGTATGTGTGTTGCTTCTGTGTGTATGTACTTATGTGTGTACATGCCAGGGACATAGTTGTTGTAAATTGGTATTAAATGAGCATTTAAACCGGGCGTTAGATATATCTACACATTAATCTCTCTGAAACTGGGAGTCTCCTTAGGGTTCTAATATACAAGGGATGTAAATAGAATCACATTGTAAAGTAACCTAAAGAAATTCAGTTCCAATAGTCTTGAATCGATACTATTTGAAATGATTAGGGGGAAAAAATGCTGAGGATTTAGTAATAGAAGCATAATGAAATTTAGTTGGGAATGTAGAATTAGAGATTTTTGCAAAGAAGACTTAGATCACTAAAAGGAACACAGGAATAATAAACTCACTATACAATTTCATTTCCTTACCTGTTGCACTGCAGAGAAAAGAGATATATGTAAGTAGGGTATAAATATGTATTCAGGGCTGTGAAAGGAAGGACTCAATATTTTTAAGTCACAAATTCAGCAAAAGCAATACACAATAGAATGGAGCGGCAGACCAAAACAAAATAAAACAAACAAATAAAAGCATGTGCGCACACACACATATTCACATAACAAAAAGCAAAACAAAGATGAAATTTAGATGCACAGTATAGATAACAGAGGAAAACAAATCTGTAAGCATATTTAAAGAATTAAATGTAGGTAACACTATAGAACACATGTTAAAAGAAAAATGGAAGGCATGATAGTTTCATGCTCAGTAGTACTAATTTTTCATTTATAGCTGTCACTCATGTTACCTTTATTAAGAATGTGATTGTTAAAGTTTTATATTTAAAAAATATGAAGTATCTAAGAGGTTCATAAAGTCTGCTCTCGCTGCAATGGCTCTAAATCTTTTCCCCGTAGGATCAAAATTTTACAATCCTAAATGTATCTACCTTAGTTTTAAAGATCTCGATTCTTGTGAGCTGGGGAAAGGATCCTGAGGGTTCATCGTAGATATGTAGGAAAAAGGTGGAGTGAAGAACTTTTCCAGGTGATTATACGGGACTCCACTGTTTCCAGGTTCACTTAAGATGAACATGATAAGTAAGACACCTACACATTTCCTCTCCATTTAGAGAGCATTTGAAAATGGTGTAGCCAGATAGCATGCTTTTTACCAGTCAGTGAAAACAGACACGGGTCAGTGAGGGCTTGAACCAAAGTTATCATTTAATAGTCATTTTCTCCAGGGAGTGTAAGGCATTTTGAAATATGTCTAAGCCCACAGCTTTCTCAGTGAAAGAAAGCATTTTTTTCCCTCTCTTGAGAGAGCTACTTCTTGGTTAATAGAAAAGCTATAACTTATAAGCTTTGTTCATTAGATACTAAAGCCCCAATTTGATTAAAGTTCTAATTTAATTCTAAACTACTCTGTAGATATGACTGAGATTTCAAGGAGTGAAGCAAAGTGACTCCTCTTCATTCTTTCTGGCTTGCTGGAAATTTCACAATTCTGTAATCAAAATAAATTAAATTTCTGGTGGTCAACAGCTACCTCTATGTACAATACAGGGCAGAAATGTCTTGGTAGATATTTGAAGGTGTCAAAAGACTGTGTCAATGTAGTTTCTGTGATAGAGAAAGGGCAATAGATAAAAATAGTACAATACGCAGAAAAACCTGTCCAAATATCCCTGCTGGTGTCCATCGGTTAATTACATTCTAACTTGTTCCTGGAGCTACCTAATAATTGATGGATTTGTAAGCCATCACTAACAATTTAGAAATCACCACACAATATACAGACAAATGCATCTCAAAAGTTTCATCTTTAGTCACTACAGAGTTTAAACCCACTGCTGAAATTATTTTCCAACATCTTCTTTCAAATTCCCATCTGTTTTATTTCAAACTTCCTAAGTTGCTATTTTTTTTATTATGTATTCAGCTCACATCTTCTTTTTTTTATAAATTTCCACTGTTCCTCTCATCCCCTATTCAATTATAAATTCTGTTATTTTGCATTCTCCCATTGGCTGTAATTTACTGCTCATAGCTTTTACCCTTCTACTCACTGAAAGCTCAAGAATTATTTATTGAGGCCCATGAAGATCTAAATTTGTCAAATCGTTTTTCTCTCTTATAGTCTGAAAAGGCAAGTCTGTTTATTTCAATCGATGCCTGCAAAAACAGCAGCTCATGGAAACCAGTTAGAAGCAAATTCCCAAGTAACTTAGACTTGGCAGTATTCCATTACCTTTGATTATAAAAGGGCAAAATTAATGGGCAATTCATGAGGCTATGTGACAGAGAGGTGACAGGAAGTCACTACTACTCAAATGGCAGAAGTCAAGAAGCTGTTTATAGTAGGTGCCATTTCAGCCTTTTCGTCCATCATATGTGAAAACAGCCTGACTTTTGTGGCCAATTGAAATGAGCTTTTCCTTCCAGACCACTTTGTCACATCTCTGGTGTTTAGAAAATTAATCTTTAATGAATGCTAATCAAGTTTCTAATTATAATATCTTTATATTTAATATTTGTGTATCAGATGAAAGACAAACATTTTGGGGCCAGTCACAAAGGACATGAATAATTTCCTTAGAAGCTTATCTAATTAATTTTATTGCTCTATAATATCTTCAAAATTTGAACTGCTATCATTTCATTAATTTAGATAAAAGTGAATCTTTAGTATTCTAATATGACACTTGTGTTGAAAATTATGATAAGTTGTAATTTCAATCATGTGTGTTCATCTAAAACAGATAAATATAACATATTCGTAGGATGTTTTGGGGATATAGGACAATATTTTTTATTTGCTTTATGTTGTTTTATTGTTTTTCTCCTTGATTTAGCAGTTTCAAGGAATACTCAGAGTAAAATTTCTGGGGAATTCATATACCTATTATAAACATTGATTTACATAGAGTAAAACAAAACAAGAGATAACTTCTCTTCCAAGCTGCTTTATGCTAATTTTTAAAATCATAAATCTGATGCATAAATATTTCAATGGCTCTCCCGTGATCACATAATATATCTCATACTCATTAGCATATAAAACAAGACTGTTTCTGATTTGGCCCCAATTTTCTCTCCCGACCTCACCACTGGCCTTATCTCTGCATATTCCTAACATTAGAGCTATTAATTTTTTGTTGATGGCATGTTCTCTGGGCCTCTATCTTTTGTTTTTTTACTTGATATTGACTCTATCTGAAAGGATCATTCACCTTTCTGTACCTAGAGTACTTTTACTAATTATTTAAGGCAAATTAAAAGATCATCTCCTATTTTAAATCATTCTTGTGATTATAGAAAAGTGTTTCTCCTTTCTATATTCTTCCACAACTCTACGTTAAGGAATAATTTGTAGGGTAGGAGAAGATATCAACAAACCATCATAATGTACTGTCTCCCAAAGTACTATGGATTATTTCAGTATAAGAAATTCATCTTATTAACAGGATACACACTTGTAAATATTTATTAAATAAGTAAATAGAAGAATGATGAAAGAATAAATGAATTAATGATGAAAGTTTTATCAAAATTCTCAGGAAAGAGTTATGGGTTACTTAACCTTCTTGAAGTGGTATCTTAGGATATTTTAAAGAATGACTTCAAAGACATATGTAGAACTAAATTAATTTTACATATCTTTGTTTTCTAGGACAAGGACATGTTTTTGACAGTATTATTCTAGCTTGTTAACAAATGTCCTAGCTTTAAGAAAGAGGTAATTTAGTGGACTGAATGATGCGCCCCCCCTCCCCAAAAAAAGATATGTCTGGGTCCAAACTCTGCCAATATCACATTTGGAAAAAGGGTCTTTGCAGATGTAATTAAGTTAAGGATCTTGAGATGAAATCATCCTAAATTACCTGGGTGGGCCCTAAATCCAATAACAATTGTTCTTATAAGAGGTAGAAAAGAAGATAAAGCCATGAAGCTTATAGTTATGGCAGCCCTAGAAAACTAATACAAGAAGAAAGAAAAAAAGCTTTTTTTTTTTTTCTTGAAATATATTTTAAATGTAGCTGAAAGGACGAGAATAGGTCACATTTACTGGATAGATATAGCATTTGCTATACAACTTAACTTTTGTGATGTTCGATAGAAACAGGAGAGGGAGAAAGAGAAGGAGACAATGATTAGCACCGACTCTCATTAACAAACACCTTTTAGCAAAGGTAAGCTTTGGAAGAAGGGTGGTCTTCGAGAAGTGGGCAGACTTGCTTTTCACAAAGTAGGCATGGCGCTGGCAATAGGCCAGTATGGAAAGAACTGCTCGGACAATACACACTCTGCAACATAGGGGGGGAGCAGGAGGGAAAGAAAAGTGAAAAACAAGTCTGTCCCTAGAGTTAAAGACCCAGGCTCATTCCAGCATTCTTGCAAGTCCTGAAGATATTCTTCCCTGCCCCCCGCCC
Source organism: Indri indri (assembly GCA_004363605.1). Lineage (NCBI taxonomy): Eukaryota > Metazoa > Chordata > Mammalia > Primates > Indriidae > Indri > Indri indri. The sequence continues at coordinate 71,855 of RJWJ010004530.1, forward strand.
AATCCCCTGCCCCGCAGCAAGGTTGATAAGTCAGAGTCATTAAGGTCCCCATATTTTCTATAAAAGGAACACTTTCCAGCTCACCAAACTCAACTCCAACTGCAACCATTCCAGGTGCACCTTCTTTAAATCTTTCAGCTTTATCTGGCTGTCCCTGTCGTGTGCTGCACTAAAACAATATCCCTTTCCTCATGTCTCTCACCTTAATATTACATATAATTCAGCCCTATTTAATGATTCTCTGCTACTGTGTAATAAGTTACAAGACAGCAGAGTCCTTATCTCTGTTTGCTTTTCCTTATATTTACAGCACATGGAAGAGCATTTGTACATCACTGTACATATTAAATAATCAAGATGAGGGCACAGAGTAGATAATAAAGCTATCAATTTAATTAATTAATTAAAGGTAATTAGCAATGTTGCTCCTATATAGCTCTATAGCTTTGCCCCTCTTTTTTGTGATATCACTGATATACATATTCCATGCATAAATGTTACAAACCCTAAATTATACTGTAATGATTATTACTTTATATAACGTGTCTTTTAAAGAATCTAAGATAAAAAAGAAGTATATATGCATAGCTTTTATTATATTAACCTCCTTATTTATCTTTTCGTTCTCTTTATTGTTTCTGCAGATTTGAGTTACCACCTGAAGTCATTTCCTTATCCAAATACACTTTTGTACTCCTTTTTACTGTTATTAGCAAATATATTACATTTTTATATGTTGCAAACCCAACAGAGTATAGGTAGATACAAAGATACATAGACAAAGTTTTATACATTTGCTTTTAAAATAGATAAAGGAAGACAGGAAAAGAAATATGTATTTATATAGTCTCTTATGAATGCATAATTACCTTTAGTATTTCCCTTTCTTATGTGGATTTGAATTAATGGGTGGAATCCCTTGTTTTTCAACCAAAGAATGTCTTTATTATTTCCTATAAGAGGGGTTCGGCGAGTAACAAATTTTCTTAGTTTTTATTTTTCTGGGAATGATTTATTTCAGCGTAATTATTGAAAGATAGTTTTGTTAGATGCCAGAATTTTGATTGCCAGTTTTTTTCTTTGAGCACTTTGAATATGCTTTCTCATTCTCTTCTGGCTTCCATCATTTCTGATGAGAAGTCAGCTGCTAGTCTTATTGAGGTTCCCTGGGCATAAATTTTTTGTTTGTTTATTTTGCTTTGTTTTAGTTCTCTCTTGCTGCCTTCAAAATGTACTCCTTGATTTTGGTTTTCAGCATTTTTCATATGATGTGTCTGTGAATTTCTTTGTGTTTATCCTACTCAGTTTGTTGGAGGAGTTTTTGGATATATAAGGTAGTGTATTTCAATAAGTTTGGGAATTTTTCAGGCATTATTTGTTCAAATATTTTTTCTTCTTCCTTCTCTCTCTCCTCTCCTCCTGTCATTCCAATTATGTATTATACATATGCCAGTGTATTTAATGGTATTTCATGTTTCTAGGAGGTTCTATTCATTCATTCTTTCTTTCTTTCTTTCTTTCTTTCTTTCTTTCTTTCTTTCTTTCTTTCTCTCTTTTCTTTCTTTCTTTCTTTCTTTCTTTCTTTCTTTCTTTCTTTCTTTCTTTCTTTCTTTCTTTCTCTTTCTTTCATCTTTCTTTTTTTTGTTTTGCCTCTGTTCTTTAGTTTGCATAATCTCTATCAATCTGTCTTCAAATTTACTAATTCTTTCTTCTGCCAATTCAAAACTACTCTTGAGCCCCTCTAGTGAATTTTTCATTTCAGTTTTGGTATTTGAGAACTGCAGAATTTCCATTTGCTTCTCTTCTTATTTAAATAATTTCTGTCTTTTTAGTGCTATTCTCTACGTAATGTGATATTGTCATTTACCTTCCTTTACTTCTTTAGTTATGACTTCCTTTAGTTCTTTGAACATAAAATGGCTATTCTGAACTCTTTACTAATCTGGCATGTGACACTCTCACATGCAATTTCTTTTGCCTGCTTTTTTTCTGGTCATACTTTCTTGTTTGTTTATTTTCACATCATAACGTTTTAGTTAGAAACGAGGCATCTTAGATAATACAATGTAGTTATTGGTTGTCCCTTTGGGGTTTGGTGTTATTTGCTTATTTGTTTGTGACTTGCTGGGTTATTTTAGTAAAATCTATTTCTCCCAGCAGTGTAAAGCCTCCGATCTTTCTCCTCAGGAGGTGAGTCTTGGGTATTTCCACAAACACCTGATAAAACAATGCTTTTGGCAGGGATCTCTTTGCCTGTGTCCCTGACGGCATCCAGGTGGTAAGCTTGAGTAATTGCTGGTTGATTGCTCTATTGTATTCAGTAATGCCCTAGGGCATAATTTGCACACAGAACAATCCGTTCAAATTTTGGTTCCTTTGAAGGAGCAGTTCCCTAGGTAAATGTTTGAGATTTGTTATTACTTCTGGAGGGCTCCTTTCAGCTGACTCTTTCCTCAATTCTCTCTGGCAACTAGCCAGCTTATAGTTTAGCCCATATCTTTAACTTATGTACCAAATCTACCAATCTTCTCCCATTCGTCTTTCATAGTAACCCTTATCGTTTTGACATTGCTTTTAGGCTTGAACTTCACATTCCTTTGTATTTGAAGTTAGTTCTTTTATAAGAGATTCAGTGTTCTCTGTTTTATGGCCTATTTTTTCTCCCTGATTCCCAGGCAAAATCTCTGAGTCATAGCTTTGGAACTTTTTTCTAAGTGATACCTCACTTTAGTAGCTAAATGTTTTGTTGTGAAGGGGAAGTGGTAGCCTTGTTCTTGGCTCACTTGTTCTAGCATGAAACTTCTCCCTTATAAGCCATGGAAGTGTAATCCCAGCCCCAGTATCCTTAGGCATACCTTGCCCAAGGTAAAGCCTCTGTCCCATGAGTGAGGACTTGATGGAAGAGGGCAACCCTCACCTCTCTGCTGTGTTTGCCCAGAACTTAGCCTCAGGAACTGGTAGTTAGGCAAGATGAGAAATACTAACATTCTGTTCCTCATGGGCAGATAACCCTCCAACTAACAGCTTGGAGAAGAGGAAGCCCTTTGTTCTTTGTTGTACTAGTCTGGAGTAGATTTCCTGAACTGCAAAGGTGGAGGGAGCAAACGATCTTGGTTCAAATACCACTGACTCTCTTACTGAGTTTTAGTAGATTTTTTTGAGTAAATAATTATTTGTTTGCTGTATGCCTTAAAAGTCTTTCCAGAGATTTTGTTTTCTTAAAAAATAATTTTACTGGTTTTTCTGGAAAATGTGTCCCTGTAGTTCCTCAGGCTATTATGCCATAAGTGTGAAAAAACAAAGCAAGCAAACAAACCACTCTACATGCTTAAAAGACTATCTTGTAGAGATGTGTCTTAGGCTAAATCTTGAGAGATAACAAGGAATTCAACAGTTAGAAAGGAGAGAAGTTAAATTCTTCTTAGTTAGGTTTAACAGCCCTGTATGCTTTAC
>RJWJ010004531.1:0-75288 GCA_004363605.1 Indri indri
CAGCACAAAGTTGATCTTAAATAGGAGAATTTTCTGGGACTTCTATTAAAAAGTGCCTCGGCAGTGCGTCTTACTTGACAGCTCCATTTGTAGAGTAAACCTCTCTGGAGATCCAGAGAAGGAGTGATACTTTGTCCGAGAACCGAGCTGTGGCCGAGACCAGGAAAGGATCGAGGGAGGTTGGAAATTCCTCTCGCTGTGGTTTGTGACTCTGAGGATCTCCTCATTGGAGGTAGGTCTCAGGGTGGACAGAGGTGCGGCAGGGTCTATAAGAAGTTCCATGGTTGTCCTTTCACATCCAGGGTGAGGTTTCCCTGAGAGGTCTGCAGAAGGACAGAAAATGGCCCAATTCCCTCCGAGTTCTACTGCTGGTCATCCTTATGGGAGACATTCTTTCTCTATTCATCTAGGATGGGACTTTCAAGTAAGTTGTTTACTACAACTTTGCGGTTTCATTTTTCCAGAGCAGATTATAGTAAGAGGGCAGTTTCTTGCTTGCTTTATAGTCTTGGTAAATTTCCATTTCTTGGGTTTGTAAGTGCATGTTTTATTTCCGTTAGCACTCCGCACCCCCAGAACCTAGTGGACATCGGGAATAATCTCAGCACCTCTCCCATAGAGGCCTGAGGCAGCCTTACAACTCCTCGCCAGCACCTCGTGCACAGAGAGGGTGAGTTGGTTGTTTTCCTGCATGTCCTGGTCTGGGCTGGCTCTTTTCTGGCTTTATGATTATTCCTCCCTTCTTTTCCTTTCTCCCATGATCTTTCTTTGGATAAACAGATAAAACAACTGTTTAGCTTATTCTGGATAAATGCGAGACTTTCCAGTGCTCAAAGTGTCTGTCACTAGCAAGAATCTCCCTTCCTAACCTTCATATTCTTGAAAAAGAATGTGAGAGTTGAAGCAAATCTTAAATCCCTATTTACAGGTGTCCCTATTTGAAAATCTTTATTTCCTATGGTGACTACTTTTCCAGAACTCTAGGAATTTCAGATGAAGCACTAATTGTTTTAAGTGGCATAAATTATTCACTCTCTGTCCCTTTAGAATTAGTCAAGCAGGTAATGCAGTCTGGCACGGAATGGGATTGATTGATTGACAGATTGGTTGATCTGTGATACAAATATAGGCTGCTGTGAAATTCCTCCAAGTCTCCTGTCTCAGGAAGCTCATTAAGAGATTTGAATGAGCAAATTTGGGTCCCCACTGACTTTTCGGCATGTTTTAGTCACCTCTGCTAGTTAGTGTGAAGTCTCCTTAGAGATAGTCCCATGGTGCTTGGAGTGGGAGGATAGCCACAGTGAAGTGAGGACGGGCTCTGGGGTTGCTTCCATTCCTTTACCAGAAAGCCTTCCTGAAGTAACTATTTAACAGTTGCGCCCACGACACCTCTTATGGAGCGTCCAGAATGCAGACTTAAGCCTGTGCCTGGGCACACAGACAAATCCGAGTGCAGCTTGGCAATGAGGTGGGCTGTGATCGGGACCACAGCAGGGCAAGCTCGGGCAGCCATGGAACTGTTTGGTGGGCAGGACTTTAGTGACACTTTCCTAGGCAGTGACAGCTCAGCCAAGTAGGAGTTTATCAGGAGGGTGCTCTGGGTCTAGATGTGATTGCTGCTGGGGAGTTCAGAAGTGAAAGTGCATGGTCATCACCCCAGACCAAAACAGTTGAAGTTATGATTTGAAATCTATTGGGGTTAATAGTAATTATAGAATTAGCCATTTGTTTGGCAATTTACTCAAGTTTCTGTTCAAACACACACACCGCCAATGAAATACAACTCCCCAAGTAAATACTAAGGCGGCGCATTGTCATGACTACAAGGTTGTATGGAAGAACTCAGGACCTCAAGTGCAGAAGGTCAGAGTAGTTCAGTCTTGGAGGAAGAGGCTGGGGAATCTTCCTTCTCCAGTTCAGATTCGTAAGGCCCCTGAGGAGGGCTCTCTGTCTGTTGCCACACTGTGAGAGGCTGCATGACCATCTTAATTCAAGAATCTTTGTCTACACTTTGCCAATAAGGTAGCAAAGACCAAAAGGACATCATTGCCCAAGGTCATTCAACTCAGAAGAAGTCAAACTAAAGTGTGTTCCCACTCTCCCTAATCTATTCCTCTGCCCCAGCTTGTCTCTAGCCACCCCACACCGGTTCACATACCAGCTCCCGGCTTCCTCACAAAGCACCTGCCCTTATCACCATAAGGTAACCTTCAGGTAACTTTGAGAACCCATTACCCTACTCAAATCATTGCCTGAACTAAATCTCTACCAATTTGTATGGCCATGGGCAGCTTCTAGCTGACTGATTCTCTGCTATCCATCACAAAATCTGGGGTGGAGAAAGTTATGACCTTCTTTGAGCCTTGGTTTCCCCAACTGCCAAATGAGAATAATGATACCTCCACTCTAGAGTTGCCATGAAGATCATGGACAGCGTGAAGCTCTGTGCTGGCTATGGATAAGGGCGCTGACTCAAGGATTCCCCTGAACTCTGCAACACATGAGACTTCTTCATGAGGGGCCTTTAATACTCCCATCCCCACCACTGTCATGCCTGCAGTAGCAGCACCGTCCCCTTTGCAATCTATGTCTAGAGTCTGCAAGGGGCATTTGTCATTCGTATAACTCAAATGATAGCCAACCTGTGGACAAAATGAATTAGCCCATTTTCTGCCTAAGTCAAGATGCAGCTGACTTCCAGTCCTAGAATGGGGGGATCACCTCCAACTTCCCAGAAGGCCAGAGGAGGGAGTTAGAGTGAAGCCAATTGTTAGTCACATACCTAATACACACCAACTGGGCAATGGCTCAGAGGAAATACTTAAATTACCTTCACATTTCACATGATTTCTCTACTTCCTGGTCTTAAATCCCCATATTCATGATGTTGGAGTGAAAATAGTAAACCACCTTCGAGCATTGCCCAGAGGACTAAGAAACAGCCTCTATCGCTCCATGTTGCCCACAGATTCCAAACACATTGGCTGGCCTTGAACGTCCACACAGTTGGTCCTCCATTGTGTCTTCATCCACTGTGTTCTGCTCACCTGCCTCCGGTCATCCTGAATGCATCTGTGTTTGTCAAATCCCTCACACCTCTACAGACTCCATATTTTTGCTTTAGCTAGGAACACCTTTGATCCTCTTCTTATAACACCAAAGGCTGTTTGTTGAGACTCAGGTTAAACACCATTCCCTCCATGCAGTGTTTTCAACTATGTCTCCTTTTGCTGTCACATGGGCAGGGTTTTTCACCACTTTCTTCTCCCAGTTCTGACAGCATTTTGTTCCTTTGTCGTAGCAGCGAATGGAAGAATTAATATACAATTCAGTCTCTACAACAAAAGGAAGGGTCCTCAGGGCTGACAGTGTATACGCTGTAACTGCTCAGAAAATTCATCATGAGTGAACAAAAGGGATCTTAAGCTATTTTACAAAAGATCTTAGTAATGAACCAAAATCATTCACACTTCTTTGTATTAAAAAGTGACTTTTTGAGGGTACGGCTAAAAACCTTTGACATGATATATAAAATAAACATGACTCTGAAATTTTGAATAAAGGAAGGCAGACTGGCCAGGGACATTGGGATCCGAGGAATGGTGCGTCGCTGAGTTTGCAGGGTTCTTTTTGCCTCATATTCCTCTGGACTGGGTGCTGAAGAAGCCAAAACAAGCACAGACAAAAAAATGCCGCAAGGAAAGCCTGCTCCGTCTAGCCAAAGGACTAGGAAAGTGCAGCCTAGCAAGAGAGAAAGCTTATACACAATAATCACCCTATGCCATGCAAACACCACAGAAAACACTGTGGCCCCACCACCATTCATGCCACCAAAAGCCAAATGGGGACCCCAGACTTCCACTTCCACAAGGCTGGAATGAGTCACCCTTACTTCCCCAGGAGGGTGAAATCAAAGAAGACCAAGTATGGAGCTGAAACTTTCATCCTCCCAGCTTTAGGAGTGAAGATCCCTCCCCTCCCAGATAAGGAGGTGTCAGAGGAGGTTGCCACCGACTAGTAACAAAGCCCTGAAGCACTGTGTTTGTGGAGACCATGTGGGGAGCTGTAAAGAAGTGCCCCTGCCCCTTCCAGCCAGGCCATGTCAGTGGAGGCCTCATAGGGAACCTGGTCCCACCCTCCTGGCAGTGGTGAGGAGTCCTCCCACCCCAGGACGCCATTGGAGGAGAACTGGGAACTTGGACTTGTACCCTAAGCTGCCAGAAGAGAAGCAGTGCCCCACATTCCTGACCAGTATGGTGTCAGAGATGTGCTAAAATAGAAGAATTAAATAACATCAAGAGTCTCATAATACCCATAATGTTCAAGATTCGATCTAAAATTACTCATCATAACAAGAACCAGAAAATTTCAACTGGAATGAAAATAGACAATGAACAGATGCCGATATCAAGATGACACACATGTTGGAATTATCTGATAAGAATTTTAAGCAGCAACTACTGTTATGTCTGTCATTATTGCTACTACGGTTACTACTATTGTTCTGCTACTATTCATGCCACTATAAAATTACTACTACTTCTCTTCCTGTTATTACTGCTATTGCTATATCAATCATGATTACTACTAGCACTATTGCTATTACTACTATCATTATTATTTTTACCTATGTGACTATTGCTACTGTTTATACTATTACTGCCATATTATTATCACTACTACTACTATCACCACTATGGTTACTAGTACTATTAATACCATGATTACTCTTGCTACTATTCCAAATACTCTTACTGCTGCTATTGCCAGTATAACTACCGTTGTAACTAACACTATTGCTACTATTACTATTTTCACCTCTGCTACAGTTACTACTTCTATTGCTACCACTATTACTATTACTTTTACTGGTAGTACCAGTACCCATTTCCATCTGTAGAAGATTTTTTAAATCACACAAACTTTGTTATATCAAATTAAATGAAGTAGGAGCTGAAAAAAAAGAACTTAGGTGATGAGGTAGGGGGAGCTAGAGAAAATAGTACTCAGAAGTAGATTAAAACCACCAATACCACTTTCCCTGACTCTTTTCCCCTTATGTTTTCTTTCCTTCCTCCCTTTATTCCAAAACTGAAATGAGAGACTAGTTCATCTCCCACAGGCAGAAGTGGATTTACCAAGAAGCTAACAGTTTAAGCTCAAGGGGCCCCATTTGCACAAGTCCTACACTGCTTGTGTAGAGTTTGTAGGTGAAGAAAAGGCAGGTTGCATTCTGGCAGCATTTCTAAATAAGCATTTCTGGTAAACTGCCTAAAGAGATCTCAGATGAAAGGCACTGAATCTCCAAATCTCCAGTAATTTTTTCTGATTTATTTTCTCGTTTTAAATAAACATTCACTTTTGTATCTTAAAACAAAAAAAGAATTTTAACCAACTTTCATAAAAACTTTACTCAAAGTTCATCAATTTAAATGTTAATTTCACCCAAAAACATTCTCCAAGCTGACACATAAAATGAGCCATCGCAAATATAGAAATACCCCACACTCTGGGAGGCCAAGGCAGGCGGGTCGTTCTGAGCTCAGGAGTTCAAGACCAGCCTGAGCAAGAGTGAGACCCTGTCTCTACCAAAAATAGAAAGAAATTAATTGGACAGCTAAAAATATATATAGAAAAAATTAGCCGGGCATGGTGGCACATGCCTGTAGTCCCAGCTACTTGGGAGGCTGAGGCAGTAGGATTGCTTGAGCCCAGGAGTTTGAGGTTGCTGTGAGCTAGGCTGACGCCACGGCACTCACCCCAGGCAAGAGAGTGAGACTCTGTCTCAAAAATATATGTATATATATATATATATAGAAATACCCCAAAACACCATCAACCAACAGCATCTAGTTGATACTTCTAAAAAACTCCACCCAATTACAGCAGAATACATATTGTTTAATACACATTTACCAAGATACACCATATCTTGGGCCATAAGCAAACTTCAACAAATAGAAAAAGAATTAAAAAGTATACACAATATGTTCTCTGACCGCAATGGAATCAAACTAGAAATCAATAACAGAAAGATAATGGGAAAATCTCCACACTCTTACAATTAAATAACTAATTCATGGCTCAAAAAGGAAGTCTCAAGGAAAATTTTAAAAAATACTGAGAACTGAATTAAAATGTATGACACACAGTTAAAATAGTGCTAAAAGAGAAATTTATAGCACTAAATGCTTGCATTAAAAAGGAAGGAAAGTCTCAAATATATAATTTAAGCTCCCACTTAGAGAAACTATAAAGAAAGAGAAAAATAAGCCCAAAGAAACACAATGAAGGAAATAATAAAAATTAGAGCAGATATCAGCAAAATTAAGATCATAAAGGCAATAGAGAAAAATCAATGAAACAAAAAGCTGATTCTCTGAAAAAACCAATAAAATTGACAAACCTCTATCAATACTAACAACAGCAAATAAACAGAGAAGACACATACCACCAATATTGAGAATGAAACAAGGAATATCACTACACACTCAGTAGACATCAAAAGGTTAATAATAGAATACTTGAAAAACTCAACACGCATAAATTGGATGATTTAGATGAAACAGATCAATCTTTGAATTGCACAAACTACCAAAACTGCTCAATATAGAGTACATAATTTGAATATCCCTATTACTATTAAAGGCATCAAATTTACAACTTAAAAAACAGACAAAAAAGAAATCTCTGGGTCTAAATCTGCAGTCCCCAACTCCCAGGCCATGGACCAGTATCAGTCCATGGCCTGTTAGGAACTGGGCCACACAGCAGGAGGTGAGTGGCAGACAAGCAAGCGAAGCTTCATCTGTATTTATAGCCACTCCCCACCGCTCTAATCTAATGGCACTGTAGCTGTGACCTGAGCTCCGCCTCCTGTCACATCCATGGTGGCATTAGATTCTCATAGGAGGGCGAACCCTACAGTAAACTGCGCATAGGAGGGATCTAGGTTGTACACTCCTTATGAGAATCCAATGTCTGATGATCTTAGGCAGAGCTGAGGTGGTGATGCTACTGCTAGAGAGTGGCTGCAAATACAGATTATCATTAGCAGAGAGGTTTGACTGCACAGAGATCATAATAAATCAACTGTCTGCCATCACCCCCAGATGGGACTGTCTAGTTGCAGGAAAACAAGCTCAGGGCTCCCACTGATTCTACATTATGGTGAGTTGTATAATTATTTCATTATATATTACAATGTAATAATAATAGAAATAAAGTGTACAATAAATGTAATGCACTTGAATCATCCCAAAACCTTCCGCCCACCCCAGTCCACGGAATAATTGTCTTCCATAAAACCAGTCCCTGTAAAAAGCTGGGGACCACTGGCCTAAGTGATTTCACTGTATAATTCTACCAAACATTTAAAGAAAATTTCTACAAAATCTCTTCCAGAATGTATAAGAGGAGAAAACACTTCCCAACTCATTTTATGAGGCCAGTATTACCCTGATGCCAAAACCAGAAAAAGATAACACCAAAACTGAAAACATAGACCAATATCCCTCATGAACATAGATCGAAAAATCCTTAACAAATAGAATTCAGCAATATATAAAAAGAATTATATACCATGACCAAGTGGGGTTTATTCCAGGAATATGGCTGGTTCAGTATTTGAAATTCAATCAATGTAATCCCCCATGTTAATAGTCTAAAGAAGAAAAAACATAAGATAATATCAATAAATTCAGAAAAACATTTGACAAAATTCAACACGAATTCATGATAAAAAAAAAAATATTTCAAAAAACTGAGACTAGGAACTTCTTTGATTTGATAAAGAACATCTACCAAAAAGAAAAAACTCTGTAGGGAATATCATACATAATGGTGAATGACTTAATGTTTTCCCCCTAATTGGGAAAAAGTCAATGATGTCTTCTCTCACCACTATTATTTAACACAGTAATGGAAGTCTAGCCAGACAGACAAGAAAAGTAAATAAAAAATATATACTGGAGAGGAAGAAATACAATTGTTTTTATTTGTAGATGTCATGAGGGTCTATGTAGAAAATTCCAAGGAATATATAAAATAAAAAATTCTAGAACTAATAAGAGAGTTCACTAATGTCTCAGGATACAAGATCAACATATAAAAACTAAATTGATTTATATATACTAGCCATTAACACATTGAAACCAAAATGAAAAACTCGATACCGTTTGTAATCACTTAAAAAATGAAATACTTAGATTTAATTCTGATAAAATATTTATGGGACTCATACACTAAAATCTACAATATACTGATGAAGGAAATCAAAGAAGATCTCAATAAATTGTGAGATATATCATGTTCATGGATCAGAAGACTCAATATAGTAAAGACTTCAATTCTTCCAGAATTAAGAATTAATATGTAGGCTTAACACAATTCTATCAAAATCCCAGTAAAATATATTGTACATATTGATCAGCTTATTCTAAAATTTATATATAAAGGCAAAAGAACTAAAAACAATTCTAAACAAGAATAACATGTAAGGATCATTCTACCTGGTGTTAAGACTTATTATATAGCTACAATAATCAAGACAGTGTGATATTAAAGAGCTATAGACACAAAGATCGTTGGACAGAATAAAGAACCCAGAAATACTCTCACAAATATACCCAGCTGAATTGCAAAAGCAATTCAATGGAGGAAAGACAGCCTTTTCAATCATGATGCTGGAATATTTAGATGTCCATAGACCAAAAAATTGCCTCAATTTAAGCCTCATACTTTTTATAAAAATTAACTCAAATGGATCATAGATTTAAATATAAAATGTCAGGGGCTTCAAGATGGCCAACCAGAGGCATCTGACGCTCACCTCCTTCACAAAGAAGAGCCAAATAGTGAGTTGATAATCACACTTTGAATAGATCATCTAAGAGAGAACAGTGGAATTCAACAGAGAAATGATAGGAAACACCCAAGGCAAGGAAAGAGAGAGAAATAAGGCAGATTGTGTGGCCAAGGTTGCCTGGGAGCCCAGACAGGCTCCCCAGTGAGGGAGAAAGGATAAATGAGAGGCCCTCAGTGGTCCACATTCCCACAGAAGACTTGCAATTCTGGCCAAGAGAAACCCACTTGACCCTCATGGGCCCTGAGACTAACCTGCAACCATGTGACAGCATTGCTGTAGAGAGAGTGGATCACACTCGGTCTCACACACTCCCCCTCAAGTCCTAAGCAGCTACAGCACAGTCCCATTTTGAGAGCCCAGCCCCCACCAGGCTGCATCTTGCCCTGGGGCCCAGCAGCCCCGGCAACTCCACATCCCTAGAGCCCTATTGACATCCCCTACATTCAACCGCCACCACCACTGCTGGATACTGCAACCAGGGCTGATGCACAAGCCACTGGCAGCAACCCTACCACCACCAGCAGGACCACCACACATTTGCATGAGCCCTAAGGACAGAATCCTCCACCCAAATCCACCACTTGGGACTAAAGTCCATGCTGCCCAGCTGCCTGCCTACAGCTGTTGCTGCTAAAAGTAATCCTGCCCTCTCCAGCAGCAGGGTATCAGTTCAATCACTGCCACCCCCACCCAAGCACTTTGCCAGGGGTCTGGGGATCACTTCAACCCTGCCCATCACAGCCAACACCAAAACGTACCACCAGGGGACCTAAGGATCCACTTGGGTTGGCTCCACGCCCGTCAGTACCTCAGCACACAGTCCAAGGGGCTTGGAATCACCCTGCTCCATCCACCATCATTGCCACCTGAGCACTTTTCCTGGGGACCTAAGGGAGGGCCCATGCAGCCTGCCACTATCACCACAGCTGGCACCACCAACATGTGCCACCTACAGGCCTGTGATGGCCCGCCCTGCCCATCACGTCCAACAACAGTACAGACTGATTGGAAGCCAATGGGTTGTCCTGCCACTGCTACTGCCATCAGCCATGCCACACCCACTATTCAGGGGCCCAAGAACCCTCCCACCTGCCCAGCCCATCATTACTATTGCCAGCACCGAAGCAACCCACTTGGAGGCCCATGAATTGGCCCACCTTGACCTTCTAACACTGGCACCAGTATGTGCTGCTCTGGAGCCCAAGGACAGGCACACTCAGCCTGCCACTGCCCTTACTGAGGCCTAAGGACTGGCCCACCTGGCATTCCTGTCCCCAGCAAAACTTCACCACAGGCTCCACTGACAACCACACCCTAAGCTAATGTGGAAATCATAGACACTGTTTACAGCCAAAGAAATTATACAGAGACTAAAGAATGGCATGCACCAGAATCAAAGCAAAAGTGCCCCACCCAACCTACATAACAGATACATCTTCAGAAAAACATCCTCCCTGGAAGTACTTTTGGAAGAAGCAACTGTTACACCAGATGCACAGATATCAATGTAAGGACACAAGAAACATGAAAAAGCAAGGAAATATGACACCTCCAAAGGAACGCAATAAATCTCTAGCAACAGATTCCACTGAAAAAGAATTTATGAAATCTCAGAAAAAGATTTCAACACAAAAATATTAAAAATTTCAGTTAGATACAAGAGAACACAGAGAAGCAATATAAAGAAATCAGAAAAACAATTCAAGATATAAACAAGAAATTTACCAAAGAGATAGATTCTGACTCCTTAACCCTGCTCAGAAACTGTGGTTCTGCCTCCTCCCCAGTTCTGGCTCTGAGGCTCTTACACCGGAGCCTGAGACTCTGCCTCTGTGCCTCCAGAACCAACGCCAGGAAGAAGACACCATCCCCAAGTCTCCTGCGCTGCACCTGGGCCCCACGACCCCAACCCAGAGCCTCCACCACCACTGTAGGGCCAGAAGAACTGCTCCAAAGTCCAACTCCCCACCAGGGACGCCCCAGCCTCAAGCCATTAGTACACTGAAACCTCGTTTGAGCAAACACACACACACCAGGAACCCATGACAACCACATCCAGGTCCTGCTATTACCTCTGTGGGGAGACACTGGGTAGAGCAATCCCCACAACACCAGCTTCAGGGAAGAGGATCTCACCCAGTTCCCAACTGAAACATCCCACCAACACTCAACCCAAAGAGCATTCAGTACAGACTTGAGCAGAGGCAATCACAAGCAAACAGAACAGCTGCATTACAGGCTTCTAGTGCACATGCCCCTCCTCTGCCATGTCAACATTCCAGAGTAGGGGGAAAAAGAGTGCCATCTAGTGACCCCCCTTACTCTAATCAGGCAGGAGAGTTTCCAGCAAGGAGCAGGAGCCCTGCAAACTTATAAGCCCTGAGTTCAGAAAAGAGTTCTCAAATGAGAAGAAACTAGCAAAAGAATACTGGCAACATGAAAAATCAAACAGATCAACACCCCCAAGAGATAACAATGGAAATACAGCACTGAATTCCAACTACAAGGAAATTGTTGAAATGATAGAAATGGAATTGAGAATATGAATGGCAAATAAGATGAATAAAATTGAAGAGAAAGTTGAAAACCAACAAAAAGAAGCCAAAAATAATATTTCAGGAAATTAATGAAAAAGTCACTAAAGAGCTAGAAAAAATCAGGAAAGATATAATGAAACTTAAAGAAATTAGTCATTCAGGGATTTCCAAAAGACAGCAGAAACTTTCAGCAACAGATTAAAGCAAGGAGAAGAAAGAATCTCAGCTTGAAGACAAGGCTCTTGAGCTAATCCAATCATTTACAGAGGCAGAGAACAGAACAACAAAGGCAGAGCAAACACTTAGGAAGATATGGGACTATGCAAAGCAAATAAACATACGAATTATAGGTATCCCTGAGGGAGAAGAAGAAAGCACTAAAAGCAAGGAAAAATCTATTTGAGGAAATTATTGAGGAAAACTTCCCTAGTATCACCAGAGAGCCAAATGTCCAGACACAAGGTGGTCATCAAACTCCAGGAAGATTCATAGCAAATAAGGCATCTCCAGGACACATAGTAATCAACCTGGCCAAAGTCAAAATGAAAGA
The DNA here is from genome assembly GCA_004363605.1 of Indri indri. NCBI lineage: Eukaryota > Metazoa > Chordata > Mammalia > Primates > Indriidae > Indri > Indri indri. The sequence goes on from RJWJ010004531.1 coordinate 11,954, forward strand.
GAAAATTCTGCAAACAGCTAGACATAAGCAACAACTGACCTACAAGGGAAAATCCATCAGGAAACAGCAAACTTCTCAGTGGAAACCTTATAAGCCAAAAGGGAGTGGGCCCCCATCTTCAATCTTCTTAAACAGAACAATTCCCAGCCCAGAATTTTGTATCCTGCAAAACTAAGTTTCACATTTAATGGAGAAATTATGTCTTTCCAAGACAAGCAAACATTGAGGAAGTTTGCCATAACTAGACCTGCCCTACAGAAAGTATTAGATCTGCATTATACACAGATCAGCAAAATAGACACCCACTAGTGTAAAATCACCCAAAAGATAAAATTCAAAGCCCAGATACCACGATGGCTTAAGAGGTAAAACAAAACAATAAAATGCTATGCAACAGGATAAACGGAAATCCACCCCACTTATAAATTCTTTCAATAAATGTGAATGGCTTGACCTCCCCACTGAAGAGACATAAGGTTGGCTGAACGGATAAAAATATACAAGCCAAGTGTCTGCTATCTCCAGGAAATGCATCTAACACATTAGGACTCATTCAGACTCAAGGCAAAGGGACAGAAAACAATATTCCATGCAAATGGAAACCAAAAGAAAGCTGATGTAGCCATTCTCATATCAGACAACATAGACCTCAGTAAAAGTAAAGAAAGACAAAGCTGGTCCTTATATAATGGTGAAGGGAAAAATTCAACAAGAAGATATACAAACCTAAATATTTATGCACCTAATGCAGGTATGCCCAGATCCATAAATCAATCCCTACTTGATCTAATCAAAATGATAAACAGCAGCATAGTAGCCAGGGATACCCCACTAACAGAACAGGACAGATCCTCCAAGCAGAAAATAAATAAACAATGGAATTAAACAGGACTCTAGAACAAATGGGCCTAACAGATATTTACAGAACATTCTACCCAAGAAAACTACTGAATATACATTCTTTTCATCAGGTCACAGAACATCCTCTAGGATTGATCACATCCTAGCCCACAAAACATGTCTCAAAAAATTTTAAAAAATAGAAACTATACCATACATCTTCTCATACCACAGTGGAATAAAATTAAAAATCAATTCCAACAAAAATTCTCAACTCTACACAAAATCATGGAAATTAAACAATCCACTGCTATAAGATTATTGGGTCAAGGAGGAAATTAAGATAGAAATAAAAAATTCCTCAAACTAATTGACAAAGGGGACAAAAGTTATCAAACTCTGTGGGATTCAGCAAAAGTAGTCCTAAGAGGAAAATCCACAGCCTTAAATGCCTACATCCAAAAGTGAGAAAGATCACAAATCAAGAATTTAATGAATTGTCTCAAGGAATTGGAAAAGGAAGAGCAAACCAATTCCAAACCCAGCGTAAGAAATGAAATAACTAAGGTCAGAGCAGAAGTAAATGAAATTGATTCAAAAAGAATCTTATAGAAGATTAATAAAACAAAAAAAATGGTTCTTTGAAAAGATAAACAAAATTGACAGACCTCTTGCTAGATTAGCCAGAAGCAGAAAAGAAAGGACCCTAATAAGCTCAATCAGAAATGAAAAAGGAGATATTACAACTGACACCATGGAAATACAGCATATCATCTCTGAATACTATAAACATCTCTACACATAAACTTGAAAACGTTGAGGATATGTACAAATTCTTGGAAACACACAACCTCCCCAGGATCAATCAGGAAGAAATAGAACTCCTAAACAAACCAATATCAAGTAATGAAATTGAAGCAACAATAAAAAATCTTCCACCAAAAAAAAGTCCTGGAACAGATGGCTTCGCAGTTGAATTCTATCAGATCAACAAAGAAGACCTCGTAACTATACTGCAGAAATTATTTCATAACATCAAAAAGGAAAGAATCATCCCCGAATCATTTAATGAAGCCAATATAACCCTGATACAAAAGCCAAGAAAGGACACAACAAAAAAAGAAAACTACAGACCAATATTCCTATGAATACAGATGCAAAAATTCTCAATAAAATCCTAGCAAACCAAATTCAGCTGCACACCAAAAAAATAATCCATCATGACCAGGTGGGCTTCATTCCAGAGATGCAAGGATGGTTCAACATACACAAATCTATAAATGTGATTCACCACATAAACAGAAACAAAAACAAAGACCATATGATCCTCTTAATTGATACAGAAAAGGCATTTGACAAAATTCAGCATCATTTTATGATAAGAACTCTTTGCCAGGTGTGGTGTCTCATGCCTGTAATCCTATCATTCTGGGAGGCCGAGAGGGGAGGATCACTTGAGGTCAGGAGTTCGAGAACTCTTAACAAAATAGACATAGATGGAACATACCTCAATATTATAAAAGCTATATATAACAAACCAACAGCCAACATCATAATGAACAGGGAAAAATTAAGAGCATTCCTGCTTAGAATTGGAACAAACAAAGTTGCCCTCTATCACCACTTCTATTCAACATAGTGTTGGAAGTCCTAGCCAGAGCAGTCAGGCAAGAGAAGGAAATTAAGGATTTCAAAATGGTGAAAGAAGTGGTCAAACTATTGCTCTCTGCTGATGACATGATCTTATATTTAGAAAACCCCAAAAATTCTTCCACGAGACTCCTGGAATTGATAAGTAAATTTAGCAAAGTCTCAGGTATAAAATCAATGTACACAAATCAGTAGCATTCCTATATGCCAATGACAGTCAAGCTGATAATCAATCAAAACTAAATACCTTTCACAATAGCAAAAAAGAAAATAAAATACCTAGGAATACATTTAACCAAAGAGACAAAAGACCCCTACAAGGAAAACTACAAAACATCGAGGAAGGAAATTGCAAAGGATGTAAATGAGTGAAAAAACATATCCTGCTCATGGATCAGCAGAGTCAACATTGTTAAAATGTCTATACTACCCAAAGAGATCTACAGATTTAATGTAATCCTCATTAAAATACCAATGTCATTTTTGCAGATTTAGGAAAAATAACTCTATGTTTTGTGTGGAACCAGAAAAGACCCCATATAGCCAAAGCAACCTTAAGCAAAAAGAACAAATTGGGAGGCATCAATTTACCAGGCTTTAAGCAATACTATAAGGCTATAGTAACCGAAACAGCATAATAATGGCACAAGAACAGAGACAGACCAATGAATCTAACAGAGAACCTAAATATAAAACCATCCTCAGATTGCCATATGATTTTTAACAAAGCAGGCAAAAACATACATTAGGGAAAAGAATTTCTATTCAATAAATGGTGCTGGGAAAATTGGATAGCCACATGTAGAAGACTGAAATAGGATCTTCACCTTTCACCATTCACAAAAATTAATTCATGATAGGTAATAGACTTAAACCAAAGCATGAAAATGTAAGAATTCTAGAAGAAAATGTTGGAAAAACTGTTACAGATATCAGCCTAGACAAGGAATTTATGAAGAAGACCCCAAAAGCAATCACAACAACAACAAAAATAAATAAATGGGGCCTGATCGAATTAAAAAGCTTCATCCAAGGAAATAGTCAACAGAGTGAATAGACAACCTACAGAATGGGAGAAAATATTTGCATGCTATACATCCAATAAAGGGCTGATAACCAGAATCTACAAAGAACTCAAGCAAATCAGCAAGAAAAAAATCAAACAATCCCATTAAAAAGTGGTCAAAAGACATGAACAGAAACTTTTCAAAAGAATACAGACTAATGACCAATAAACATGTGAAAAAATGCTCAAGATCTCTATCTTCAGGGAAATGAAAATCAAAAACACAATGAGATATCACTCAACTCCAGTGAGAATGGCTTTTATCAAAAAGTCCCAAACACCGGAAGATGGTGTGGTTGCCGAGAGAAAGGAACTCCTATACAGTTTGATGGGACTGCAAACTAGTACAACCACTAAGGAAAGTAGTATGTAGATACCTCAAAGAACTAAAAGTAGACCTACCATTTGATCTGGCAATCCCACTATAATGTATTTACCCAAAGGAAAAAAATCATTTTTATCAAGAAGACACTTCCACTCAAATGTTTATTGTGGCACAATTCACAATCGCAAAAATGTGGAATCAACCCAAGTGTCCATCAATACATGAGTGGATTAATAAAATGTGGTACAAGTATACCATGGAGTACTACTCAGCCATAAAAAAAATGGTGAACTAATACCATTTGTAACAATCTGGATGGAACTGGAGACTATTCTTCTAAGTGAAGTATCACAAGAATGGAAAAAGAAACACCACATACACTCACTATTAAATTGAAAATAATCAGTCAACATTTATGTGTATATGTGCCAGTAAAACTCAACAGAAATCAAGCAGGTGGGAGGTGGGGGAAGGGAGGAGGGAGTGGGTAACTTCACACCTAACAGGTACAATGCGCACTATCTTGGTGCACACTTATAACTCTGACTCAAACTGCACAAAAACAATCCTTGTAACCAAAACATTTGTACCCCCATAATATTCTGAAATTTTAAAAAAAAAGAAGAAGAAGATCAACCAGAGATCTCTCTCTCTACATGCAGCAACATAGAGGAAAGTTCATATGAGGATACAGAGAGAAGAAGGTCATCTACAAGCCAGAAAGAGGGGCCTCACCAGAAACCAATCTTGGCATACTTTCGTCTTGGACATATAGCCTCCAAAACTGTTGGAAATTTTCTGTTGCTTAAGCCATGCAGTCTGTGGTAATTTGTATGGCAGCCCAAGTAGACTAATACAATCACCAACCTACCATCCTCTAGAACAGAGGTTCACAAACTCTTTCTGCAGAGCTAAATAATAAATATTTTCAGCTTTGTATGCATTAGAAAATTTATCAACTCAACTCTGCTGTTATGTTGTGAAAGCAGCCACAGAAAATAGGTAAATAAGTGGATGTAGCTGTGTTCTGATAAAAGTTTAATTACAAAAAAAGGTAAAAAAAAAAAAAAAGAAAAGACAAAGATAGTCATTAAACAATGGTAAATGGGGTAGTTCAACAAGAAGACATAATGATTCTAAATATTTATGCATCTAACATGGAATCTCCCAGATTCATAAAGCAAATTCTTCAAGATCTCAACAAAGAAATATACAGCAGTATCTTAATTGCTGAGGACTTCAATAGCCCACTGACAGAAGTGGACAGATCGTTGTAGCAGAAAATGAAGAGAGGAACACTGAACTTAAACAAGATTATAGACCAAATGGACCTAACAGACATTTACAGGCCATTCTGCCCAAAAACTACTGAATATACATTCTTCTCATCAGCACATGGGACATTTTCCAAGACTGATCATATCTTAGATCACAAAACAAGTTTCAATAAATTCAAAAAAATCAAAATCATACCATGTATCTTCTCAGACCACAATGAAATAAAACTAGAAATCGATTCCAAGAGAAACACTTAATTCTACACAAAGTCATGGAAATTAAACAAACTGATGCTAACGATCCTTTGGTCAATGATGAGATTAAGACAGAAATCAAAAGTTTCCCTGAACTGAATGACAAAAAAGAAACAAGCTTTCAAATCTATGGGATAGAGCAAAAGTAGTCCTAGAGGGAAAATTTATAACTTTCAGTGCCTTCATCAAAAAAACAGGAAGATCACAAATTAACAATCTAATGTCACATCTCAAGGAATTAGAAAAAGAACAAACCAAATGCAAAGCCAGCAGAAGAAAAGAAATAACAAAGCTCAGAGCACAAATAAATGAAATAGAATTAAAAAAAATACCAAGGATCAATGAAACAAAAACTTGGTTCTTTGAAAAGATAAACAAAATTGATAGACCACTAGGCAAATTAACCAGAAATGGAAGAGAAAGGACTCAAATAAGCTCAATCAGAAATGAAAAAGAAGACATTACAACTCATACCACAGAAATACAAAATATCGTCTGTGAATACTATGAAAACCTCTGTGCAAACAAACTAGAAAACCTAGAGGAAATGGATAAATTCCTGGAAACACACAACCTCCCAAGCTTGAATCAGGAAGAAACAGAAATCCTGATCAAACCAATAATGAGCAGCAAGATTTAAGCGGTAATAAAAAATTTCCCAATTAATAAAAAGCCCCGGACCAGATGGATTCACAGCCGAATTCTACCAGACCTACAAAGAACTGGTACTTATCCTACAGAAATTATTCCATAACTTCAAGAAAGAGGTTATCCTTCCTAACTCATTCTATGAAGCCAGTTTCACCTTGATACCAAAGCCAGGAAAAATATACAAAAATTAACTCAAGATGCATAAAATACTTAAAGGTAAGGCATGAAACTATAAATATTCTAGGAGAAAACATAGGAAAAACTCTTCTAGACATTGGCCTAGGCAAAGAGTTTATGACTAAGACTCTAAAGGCAAATACAGCAACAACAAAAGTAAATAAATGTGACTTAATTAAATTAAAAAGCTTCTGCACAGCACAGGAAATAATCAACAGAATGAATAGACAACCTACAGAAGGGGAGAAAATATTTGCAAACTATACATCCAACAAATGATTAATTTCCAGAATCTACAAAGAACTAAAACAAATCAGTGAGAAAAAAAACAACCCCATCAAAAACATTGGACAAAAGACATGAACAGAAGTCTTTCAAAAGAAGATAGAGAAATGGCCTACAAACATGAAGAAATGCTCAACATCACTAATCATCAGGGAAATGCAAATTAAACTACAATGAGACACCCCTTTACCCATTATTAAAAAATCAAGAAACAACAGATGCTGATGTGGATGCAGAGAGAAAGGAACGCTTATACACTGTTGGTGGGACTACAAATTAGTACAACCTCTATGGAAAACAGTATAGAGATTCCTCAAAGAAAGAAATGTACACCTACCATTTAATCCAACAATACCACTGCTGGATATCGACCCAAAGGAAAAGAAGTCATTTTATAAAAGAAAGACACCTGCACTCCAATGTTTATTGCAGCACAATTCACAATTGCAAAGATGTGGAACCAACGCAAGTGCCCATCAATTCACCAGTGAATGTGTGTATATATATACACACACACACATTTATATATATATAAATATATAGGAGTACTACTCAGCCATAAAAAGGAATGAAATAATGTCATTTGCAGAAACTTGATGGAACTGGAGACCATTATCCTAAGTGAAGTATCTCAGGATTGGAAAACCAAACACCATATATTCTCACTAATAAGTGGGAGCTGAATGATGGGTACACACAGGCACAAAGAGATAAGAAGGAAATTGGAAAACAAGACAAGGGGAGGATGGCTTGAGGGGTGTGGGGGGTAAAAACTTACTTATGGAGTACAATGAGCACTATTTTAATGATAGACACACCAAAGGCCCTGACTTAAGCATTTTACAAGGTATCCATGTAACAAAAATATTTGTACCCCCTTAATATTTTGAAAGAAAAAAAGGTTACATGCTGTATTATTCTCTTCATATAACATTTTTGAAATGACAACTTTTAGAAATGGAGAACAGATTGGTAGTTGTCAGGGGCTAAGAATGACAGTCGGAAGATGAGTCAGGGTAACTGTGTAGCGGTAGCACAAGTGAGGGCTTCACGTTTATGGAATAGTTCTGCATCTTGATTGCAGTGGTGGTTACATGAACATATAGGTGATAAACTGTCAGAGAACTAAACATACACTTTCTACCTATGTAAGATTCATCCACTGGGGAAAACTTGGTAATAAGTACACAGGAACTCTCTTTCCTATTTTTTTGCAACTTCCTGGTAATCTATAATCATCTCAAAATAAAAAGTTAGAAAAAGTGATATTTTAGGCATTTCAAACTTAAGAATGTTTTAGTGACCACTGCTTCCAAATTCTTAAACTTAATGTTGGTATCTTTTCTATTACTCCGAATGTGACAAGGATAATCTTACATTCTCATCATCTTTTCTTAGAAGCTAAACAAATTCATGTGTCCAAATTAAGGAGATTTTAATTCAACTTAGTTTAAATACTCTACATAAAACACTCAATATCTCCTTGAACCATCTATGTTTTAGCCCTGCACTAGAATCCCCTTTCTACAGCAATCCCACTACAGCCCATTTCTGCTCCACCCATATAACTAGAGCCCAAGCTACCACACTAGTACAGTGATCAATGGGAACATGACCCAAGCGGGGCTCTCCTTTCTCCATAAATGTTGGCTAGAATATAGAGAAGTCTTTCCCCGCATGGCTGAACATGCTGTGGGCAGCTTGCTGCTTCCAAAACACTGGTCTAGAGAGAGAGAGGGTATCAGAAAAGCAGTGGTAGAGAGAGCAACTTTTCGGAAGTCCTTCAGTTCCTTTTGGTTCAGGGGATCACACTTTTAGTAGCAAATATCTGAGGGGTACATCTTCAGCCAGTCCTTAGGTTGTGTTGGACATCTGCAAAACCAATATATTGACACTGGTTATTTCCTGGAGATCGGATTAGGATTGACCTGTTTATTTTTTTTAGCATTCCTTTTTTTAAAGCATTGGAAAACAATGACATAAATACCTTCATGTTTTGAACATGTTCATTTTGGTGTTTCACACTCTGAAATAAATACTACCATGAAAGACAAGTATTGGCCAGAGTTGTACCTAGGAATAGTTTCTCTAGTTCTACCAGGAAATTCTCACTCCCTCTCTGCCTCATTCCCAAGGAGAAGTTTTGTTATGGATTAGTCAAGTTCAAGGAAACATTTTGGGTTTGTTTTCTCAGCAACATTTTTCAAACTTTAATGTGCATCAAAATTACCTGGTGATATTATCACACATAATTCTAATTCATCAAGTCTGGAAAAGCGTTGAGATTCTGCGTTTCCAGCAGGCTCCTCAGCAAGTCACTGCTGCTTGTCCTGGGCTGCACTTTACAGAGCTAGACTCAGAAAGGTTGCAACAAGCCCAAGCAAATGTCCACCTTGTCCTTTTAAGTGCTCTTTCCTTGTGAAATCTGCCTTGGGGCATCTTCCACCGTGGAGTCTTCCACACCCTGCTCACTCACAACTACCTGCTACCTCCACATAGACACCAAGTAGCCTGGGAAGAGGCCCCATCTCCCCAACAACTTCACCCCTTCACCGACCCACCTACAGCCAACTCTGTGCTGGACATTGGGGCTCCCTGTCTTGTTCTGGCTGCCTTCATTTTTTTTAATGGAGGTAAAATTCACATATAAAATTACCCAATTTAAAGTATACAAACAAGTGGCATTTAGTGAATTCACAATGTTGTGCAAGCATCACCTCTATCTAGTTCCAAAACATTTATCTCATCAGCCCTAAATGAAACCTCGTATCCATTAAGCAGTCACTCCCCGATTCTCCCTGCCCGCAGCGCCTGGCAACCTCTGGTCTGCTTTCTGTCTCTATGGTTACCTATTCAGGTATTCAATATAAAAAGAATTGTACAATATGTGGCCTGTGGTGTCTGGCTTCTTTCAATGAGCATAATATTTTCAATATTCTTACATGTTGTAGCATGTATCAATCTTTTATTCTTTTTATGACTGAACAATAGTCCATTGTACTGATATATGTTATTGATCCATTCTCAGTTGATGGACATTTGGGTTGTTCTGACCTTTTGGCTATTGTAAATAGTGATGCTATGAACATTCACATATGAGTATTTGTTTGAATATCTGTTTTCAATTATTTTGGGTATATACCTAAGAGTCAAATTACTGGTCACATGGTAATGCTATATTTAACTTTTTAAAGAATCACCAAATTGTTTTCCACAACCCCTGAACCATTTTACATTCCCACCAGCAATGTACAAGTGTTCCAATTTCTCCCATTCTTGTAAACACTTGTTATTTTCCATTTTTTTATTAGCCATCCTAGTGGGTGTGAAGTAGTATCACATTGTAATTTTGATTTTCATTTCCATAATAACTAATGATGTTGAGCATATTTTCATGTGCTTGTTGGTCATTTATATAACTTCTTTGAGGATATGTCTCTTCAAGTGCTTTGTCCATTTTTTAATTGGGTTGTTAGTCATTTTATTGTTGAGTTGTACAAGTTCTTTATATTTGTGTATACTAGACCATTATCAAATATTTGATTTGCAAATATTTCTTCCATTCTGTAGATTGTCTTCTCATTTTCTTGATAGCATCCTTTGGATCACAAAAGTTTTTAAATTTCATGTCCAATTTGTTAATTTTCTCTTCTGTTGCTTGTTCATTTAGTATCATATCTAAAAATCCATTGCCAAATATGAGGTCATGCAGGTTTACCAAACTCATGACGAGTTTTATAGTTTTGGTTCTTACATTTAGGTATTTGTTCTATTTTGAGTTAATTTTTATATATGGTGTAAGGTATAGACCCAACTTCCTTATTTCGCATGTGGATATTCGGTTGTCTCAGCACCATTTGTTGAAGAGATAATTCCTTCCCCTGTTGAAAGGTCTTCGCACCCTTGCTGAAAATCAATTGGCCATAAAAGTGTGGGTTTATTTTTGGACTTGTGATTTTTATTCCATTGGTCTATATGTTTATTTTTATGCTAGTACCACACTTTGATAACTATAGCTTTTTAATCAGCTTTATTGATGTATAATAGACAAATAGGAATTGTATATATTTAAGGTACACACCTAGATGTTTTAATATATGCATACATTATGATATTATCACCACAATCGAGCCAATTAACATTTCTGTCACCTCACCTAGTTACCATTTTCTTTCCTTTTTATGTGTGATGATAACACTTAGGATCTATCCTATTAGCAAATTACAAGTATACAATACAGTATTGTTAACTGTAGTCACCACGCTGTTCATTAAATTTCCCGAACACACTCCTCTAGCATAACTGAAATTGTACACTCCTTGACCAACATTTCCTCGATTCTTTCTCATCCCCAACCCCACCCCCAGCAGCCACCACTCCACTCTGCTGCTATGAGTTTGGCTATTTCGGATTCTGCATATGACTGAGATCATACAGCATTTTTCTCTCTGTGTCTGTCTTATTTCACTTTGCATACTGTCCTCCAGGTTCATGAATGTTGTTGCAAATGGCAGGATTTCCTTCTTTTCAAAGCCTAAATAATATTTCATTGTGTATACATACCACATTTTCTTTTTCAATTCATCCACTGATGGACATTTAGGTCGTTTCCATACCTTGGCTATTGTGAATAATGCTGCAGTGAAAATGAGAGTGCATACGTTTCTTTGAGATCTAGATTTCATTTCCTTTGGATATATACTCAAAAGTGGGGTTGCTGGATCATACGGTAGTTCTAGTTTTAATTTGTTGCAGAGCCTCCATTTTCTCCACATCCTTCCCAACGCTTGTTATCCTTTGTCTTTTTAACAGTAGCCATTCTAATAGGTGTGAGGTGATATCTCATTGTGGTTTTAATTTGCATCTCCCTGAAAATTAGTGATTTTGAGAACCTCTTCCTGCACCTTTTGGCCATTTGTATGTCTTCTTTTGAGGAATGTCTATTCAGGTCATTTGCTCATTTTTAATTGGATTATTTGTGGGGTTTTGCTTTGAGTTGTATGAGTTTCTTATATACTTTAGATTTTAACTCCTTATCATATGAGTGGTTTGAAAATATGTTCTCCCATTCTGTAGGTTGTTTTTTCACTCTTTTGATTGTTTCCTTTGCTGTCCAGAAGCTTTTTAGTTTCATACAATTCCACTTGTCTATTTTTGCTTTTGTTGGCTGTGCTTTTGGTGTTATGACCAAAAAATCATCGCCAAGACCAATGAAGATTTTCCCCTATGTTTTCTTCTAGTAGTTTTATACTTTTGGGTCTTATGTTTAAGTCTTTAATCTACTTTGAATTGTTTTTTTAATGTGGTATGAGCCAAGGGTCCAACATCCTTCTCCTGCATATGGATTTCCAGTTTTCCCAGCATCATTTATTGAAGATATTATCCTTACCCCACTGTGTGCTCTTGATACCCTTGTTGGAGATCAGTTCACTGTGAATATGTGAATTTATGTCTAGGCTCTCTATTCGGTTCCATTTATCTTTACATCTTTATTTATTCCAGTCCCATGCTGTTTTGATTACTATAGCTTTCTAATATATTTTGAAATTGGGAAGTGTAGTGCCTCAACCTTTGTTCTTCTTGGTCAAGATTTCTTTAGATATTTGAGATCTTTTGTGATTCTATGTGAATTTTGGGATTTTTTTTCTGTTCTTATGAAGAATGTCATTAAGATTTTGACAGGGATTATACTGAATTTATATATCACTTTGGTAGTATGAACATTTTAACACTATTAATTCTTCCAATCCGTGAACATGGAATGTCTTTCCATTTACCTGTGTCATTTTTATTTCTTTCATCAATATTTTATGGTTTTTAGTACAAGTCTTTCATCTTTTTGTTAAGTTTATCCAAGTATTTATTCTCTTTGTTGCCATTGTAAGTGGGATTTTCTCAATTTCCTTTTCAGATGGTTCATTGTTAATGTATGGAAATGCCACTTATTTTTGAGCATTGATTTTGTATCCTGAAACTTTACTGAATTCATGTATAAGATCTAAAAGATTTTTTTTAGTCATTAGGATTTTCTACATATATGATTATGTCATCTGCAAACAGAATAATTTCACTTCTTCCATTAAGTTTTTTTTAGTACTAAATGTTTTTGTTGAACAAAAAAAGATAAAACGTGGAAGTTGAATTCATTGAACAAAAGGAGCTCTCCAGGTGAAGAGCTAAATAACCGTATGAACTGAGTGTACAGAATACATATAAAATGTAAGTTATCTCAACAGCAAAGGAGGAGTAGAATAGTTTTTGAAGATAAAATTTGAGAAATAGTAGAATACAGTTTTTGAAGATAAAATTTGGTCAAGTGACAAATTTAGTTGCTCAAAAATTTTAGTCCTTAAAACCTAAATTCAGTATGGTTCTACATACGTGCATTCAGTATATGCATACTGAATTTCCATTTTAATGAAAGCTGCCTTTTGGAAGAATTTTTTTTTAATTTCATATTTATTTGACATGCCAATTTTTTAAAAATTTGTAATTGATATGTGTGTGTTTATACACACATTAAAACCCCAAAATCTTATTTATAAGTAGAGGCTCATAGTTCTTTTTAAAAAATTAATATTAGTGAATTTAAGCTATTTCTCCTGTGTAAAGAAACTTTATATGTTCTCAGTGCACCCACACAGTCAGGTGGGTTGACAGATATGTCAAAAATACTTTATGAAAAGCGGGAGGTAGCTCATGTGAGTTGGCAGCCTTTTGTGTATTGTTTCACATTGGAACAGGCTGTCTCCTTTGATATCTTATAGCCAAAGATGAAAGGAAAACTTTTTACTTTGAAGCCTGTTGAGCACAGTTGTACATTCACTATACTCCACCTTCCACTTGGCTTATTGGGCTTACTACTGTCAAATGACAAATACCTTACACCCAGCATTAAAAAAGTACTGAAGGAACATTTTATAGACGATACCTTTTTCATATGTTAAACATCAGCTTCTATGGGATACATTTCCAGAATGGTCGTGTTACCATTTTATAAAAATTCTAGGCCAAAGAAACAGCACAAATAACATTGATGTTATCTTTTTCCCAATATCTGTGTCAATTAATGGAGGCTAATCCTAACATATATACCACTTAAGGGGGGGAAAGAAGAGGATTCATGACACATTGCAAAGACATAACTACAGCATCTTAGCTATAATGATGATTTTAAGGTGCAAAAAGAGGGGACTCTAGAAGGTGCTGGTGTGGCTTCAGGTGGAAAACTTGTGAATGTACAAGCTCAAAGGCCACCAAGGGACTCTGGGAGATCAAAAACTTTATGCCATTCATCTTTATCTTGATCACATTTCTGCACTATCTCTACCATACAGTGATTATTCCAAGAATGCCCCCCAACCAAATAGGTTTTATTTTCAAAGATGGCAACCCCAACATCACTCTGCCCTCTTAACATGGTAGCAATTGGAGTTCACTGGTCAAGGATAGGTGAATAATATTCCCAGCTGAGGAGATCATCATTATTGCTTGTTCCTCTGAAGTGACTGCCACCAATGACATAGAGCCTTTCTCCCACGGTACACATGCAACACAGACCTCTGACGGTGGTCATCGGCTCCTTCTAGATCCATTTTTTAGTATCAGAGTCGATGCACATGAGCTCCCTTTGGAAAGTATCAGGTGTAATTCCTCCTAAAGTGTGCATCACACCACACACAATTCCAGCATGGCAGTAGTGGAGCCATTCATTTGTTTTTGGATTACAACATTCTACTGTGGGCAGTTCACCAGATGCATTTTTGCCCACCAACTGCATACAGATATCCCTTGAGGGCCCTTAGGTGGAAGAAGATATGCTTTTCATTTAAAGATGCAATTTGCATCAATTTATTATATCAAGGATCAAATGTGAAGGCTGTATCAACTGCCATTTTTCCTTTTGTATCATAATTATTCTGTCTACCAATGACATAGAGGAAATTTCCAATGACAGCAATGCCATTCTTGTACCTTGGAGCCTCCATGGGGGCTAACAATTTCTACTTGTGTGCCTTTTCATCACATATGTGCAATTAATTCCTTACTGACAACCAGCTGCTGCTTCAGCACTTCTCCTAATGTAACCAAATAAGTGGTGTCAGACTGAATATCAGTCCTGTCTGCATACATGGCATCATTTGGTAATTGCTGGCTTCCAAAAGCAAATTCATATAGGTATTGTCAGTTCTCATGAAATCCACCATTTGCATGTAATTAATGAGCTCCTGTGGTGTCATCATGGGAAATTGTTTGTTCTTCACTAATTTTGTGGAAAGTCCATCTGAGGCTTGTCCAGGCAAAACCAACAGGCAGCCTTAAAGAGTTCAAGTTCAGTGCAGTGCTTAAGGCTATTACTGGAAAGCACAATGGCAAGATGCTCAAAGGAAGTTTCAAGAACTCCCCAGTGCTCAGCAATGCAGGAAATTTCTTCAAGAGGAAACTGTTAATGTGTTTATCCACTTTTGTCAGAATGTAGATGTTGTCAATCCGCCCAACTTTGACACAATTGTCTAAAGTGACCCTAGATATGGGAAATACTTTACGGAAGTCCAAAACCAGCAGAATCTGTAGAAATCTAGCAGCTTCCAGTGTGTCTTAAAAGTTGTCCATATCAAGAAAGAGCTTTGCAATATAAATGAAATAAATAATTTTCCTTAGATCAATTTTGCTCATGCCATGAAGCTTATGCACATTAAACTTTCTTTCATTCTACCTGCGCACATAGCCTTTAAGTAATCACTAGCAAATACCATCATGACTCTAAGCACAGGGAAGGCATCATCTTTGCCACCTAACATCAGGGTTACATCACAAAGCAATCCTTCAAGTTGAAGCTGGTCAAAGCCCTGTGACACCATAGAACTGTGGGTATCACAAGTAAAGACACATGCAGCTCCTGCCTTGGAAGACTGCAAACAGGATGAGAGGCTCTTTTTGCTGCTTCCAAGGGACAATTAATTTTATGTGTTATTCTTCCTTGTCTACAAGAAAGTGGAGTTGACCTGGATGTTTTAAGCACAGGAACTGGAAATTTCCAGATAGCAGGAGAGCTCATTTTCCATTTCAGTGGCGTGTTGCCACCATGGTACTACTCAGAATACACTTGCTATCCTCTTAATGTTCTTTTTTTGAGCAGTTATGGAGTATTGCAACAACCAATTCCGCTCTATGCACATGATCCATCACTTCTGAAAGTTCAATAATGATGTGACTGTGGAGGAGGACAGGCTGGAGTCCCAAGGAAGAGTTGATATTGAAGTTGGAATGGAAGCCATTCTGCTGGCACAATTCCTCCTTATTCTCCAGTAAGTTTTGAAATTAGAAAGTGTGAGTCCTCCAACTTTGTTTTTCCTTTTTGAGATTGTTTTAGCCATTCAGCATCCTTTGCAATTCCTTATAAAATTTAAGATCAGTTTTTTCATGTCTTCAAAATAGGACATGGAGACTTTGATAGGAATTGCACCAAATCTTTAGATCGCTTTGGGAAATACTGCTATCTTAACAGGACCAAGTCTTCCAATGCATGAACGTTGAATATCTTTCAATTTATTTAGATAATTTTTAATTTTTTAGCAATGTTTTATAGTTTTATTCCTAAGTATTTTATTCTTTTGACTATTGTAAATGGAATTGTTTTATTAATTTCATTTTCATATTGTTCATTGCTAGTGTATAAAAATGCAACTGATTTTTGTGGCTTGAGCTTGTGTCCTGCAACTTTGTTGAATTTGTATAGTAACTATAATAGTTTTGGGCTTGTTTTATGTCTTCAGGCTTTTCTATATGTAAGATCATGTCACTGCAGATAGAAATAAGCATACTTCCCTTCCAATTGGATACTTCCTATTTCTTTGTCTTACCTAGGTGCTCTGGCCAGAACTTTCAGTATAATGTTGAATAGAAGTGGTGAAAGTGAGCACCATGATCTTAGGAAAAAAAGCTTTCAATTTTTCACCATTGAGTATAAAGCTAGTTTTTCATAAATGCTCTTTATTGTATTGAAGGATTTCCCTCCTATTCCCTGTTTATTGAGTGTTATTATCATGAAAGGGTTTTGGATTTGTCAAATACTTTTCTACATCACCTGAGATGATCATGTGCGGTTTTTTCCCTTCATTCTAGTAATATGTTGTAGTATCTTGATTGATTTTCATGTGTTGAGTTACTGTTTCATTTCCAGTGTATATCCTAATTGGCTATGATAAATAATCCTCTCAATATGCTACTGGATTTAGTTTATTAGCTTTTGTTCAGGATTTTTGCATCTATATCCATAAGCAATATGGGTCTATAGCTGTCTTTATTTATGATGTCTATATCTGCCTTTGATATCAAGATAATGCTGGCCTCATACAACAGACTAGGAAATGTTCCCTCCTCTTCTATTTTTTGGAACAGTTTAAAAAGATTTCTGTTGCTTCTTCTTTAGAGGTTTACTATAATTCACCAGGGAAGCCATCAGATGGTGGGCTTTTCTTTTGGGGGAGGTTTCTGATTACTGATTCAATCTCTTTACTGTTTGAAGTCCTATTCAAGTTTCCTATTTGTTTTTGAATTAGTTTTAGTAGTTTGTGTGTCTCTAGGAATTTGTCCATTTCATGTAAGTTACCTAATATGTTGATGTACAATTATTCATAGTATTCTCTTATACTCCTTTTTATTTCTGTAAGATCTATAGTTGTGTCTCAACTTTCATTTCTGATTTTCCTAATTTGAATCTTCTCTCTTTTTTTCATGATCAATCTAGCCAAATGGTTGCCAATTCTATTGATCTTTTCAAAGAACCAACTTTTGGGTTTGTTGAATCTCTCAATTGTTTTTATTCTCTATTTTATTTATCTCTGCTCTGATCTTTATTATTTCCTTCCTTCTGATAACTTTGGGTTTAGCTGGCTCTTCTCTTTCAAGTTCATTAATGTATAAAGTTAGGTTATTGTTCAGGGTCTTCTTTTTAAATGTAAGCATTTATAGTTATATGTAGCCCTCTGAGCACTGCTTTTGCTATATTCTATAGATTTGGTATGTTGTGTCATTGTTTTCATTTATCTCAAGATATTTTTAAATATCACTTGCAATTTCTTTAATCCATTAGTTATTTGAGTATGTTATTTAATTTCCACATATTTGTAAATTTTCCAGCTTTTCTTCTATTGTTATCTTCTGGTTTCATTTCATCGTGATTGGACAAAATCATTTGTGGTGATTTCAATATCGTTAAATTTATTGAGATTTGTTTTGTGACCTAACATATTGTCTTTCCTGGAAAATGCTCCATGTGAACTTAAGAAAAATATTTTTTTTTTCTTTTTTGAGGTAAAGTGTTTTATATACTTCTCTAAGGTCTAGTTAGTTTATTATGTTATTCAAATTCTCTATTTCTTTATTGATCTTCTGCCTAGTTGTTCAATCTGTTATTTGACAGTGGGTTATTGAAGTCTCCAACTATTACTCAGTCCAGTTATGGCAGTTTTGCTTCATAAATTTTGGGGAATCTGTTGTTAGATGTGCATATTGATATATCTTCTTGATGGACTGACTTTTTCATCAATGTATAATTTCCTCTTTGTCTCTTATAACAATTTTTGTCTTAAAGTCTATTTTCTCTGATATATCCTTGCTCTCTTTTGGTTACTATTTGTATGGAACATCACTTTCTGACATCTCACTTGAAACCTATTCATGCCTTTGGATCTAAAATGAGTCTGTGGTAGACAGCAAATAGATGCATCATTTTTTTTTTAATTCATTCTGGCATTCTCCGTCATTTAATTAGAGAGTTTGATCTATTTACATTTAACATAATTATGGATAAGGAATGACTTGTGACATTTTTCTATTTGTTTTCTATATCTTTTTATTTTTATTGATATTATTTTAATTGATAAATCATAATTGAGATTTATAGAGCACAATATGATGTTTTGATACATGTAAATAATGTGGAATGATTAAACCAAGCTAATTAACATATCCATCACCTTATTTACTTACCATTTTTCAAAGAGTACACTAGAAAAAAAATCAATATCAAAAGAAGCAGTGATAGATAAATTAAGGAACAAGAAATACGTGTCTGATTCCCTTCTTGTTTCTTTTTCTATGTTTATTTTTTAGTTTTTTTCTTAGCAGCTACCCAGATTACAATAACTTTGTAATTTTATAACAAACAGATTTGAATTAATGCTGTCTTGATTTCAATAGTGTAAAAAAAACTATCTCCTTTGCAGCTCCCTTTCTCACTTATGTTGTTATTGTCACAAATTACATCTTTAAATATTGCATGCCTCTTAATGTAGATTCATAATTATTATTTTAAGAATTTCCCTTCTAAGTTATACAGGAAAAACAAGTTATACCACTGACTTTTATAATTATCTTTCTAGCTATCTTCACCATTTTTTTAAATTTCTTTGTATAGCTTTGAGTTACTGACTAGTGTCCTTTCACTTCAGCCTGGAAAAATTCCTTTAGCAGTTCTTTCGGGATCAGTCTATTGATGATGAACTCCCTCAGCTCTTGTTTTTCAGAGAATGTCTTAATTTCTTCTTCACTTTTGAGGGATATCTTTGCCAAATACAGAATTGTTGGTTCACAGTTTTGTTTTGCTTTTTCTTTTAGCACTTCAAATATGTCATCCCACTGCCTTCTGGCTGCCATGATTTCTGATGAGAAACTGGCTGTTACTCTTATTGAGAATCCCTTGCAAATGATGAGTCACTGTTCTCTTGTTGCTTTTGAAAGTCTCTCTTTGCTTTAGCTTTCAACAATTGTGCTTTTTAGATGTATATATTTGTGTCATTCATTAAATTTGGAAAATTTTTGGCCATTGTTTCTTCGAATATTCTTTCTACCCCTCTTTCTCTTTCTGCTCTCCCTCTGGGACTACGATTATGTGTATATTGGTATTCTTCATGGTATTGCATGGATCTCTCAGGCTCTGTTCATTTTTCTTCATTCTTTTGTGTTTCTACTCCTCACATTTGATCATCTCAATTGACGTATCTTCAAGCTTTCTGATTCTTTCTTCTACCTGCTCAATTCTACTGTTGTACCTCTCTAGTGAATTTTTCATTCCATCTATTATACTTTTCATCTCCACAATTCCTATTTTGTTTCATTTTATAATTTATATCTCTTTATTGATATTATCTACTTGGTGAGACATTCTGATGTCCTTTCCAGTGTCCTGTAATTCTTTGTCTATGGTTTCCTTTAGCTCTTTGAGCATATTTTAGAGAGTTGATTTAAATTATTTGTTTAATCTCGTGTCAGCTTAGAATATCTCGTCAGTCTCTGAATTAAACAATCTCTGGAATAACCCAAATAAAGGACAAAATGGTATCTTATACAAAATGAGACTATTGAGAAACACAGTACATTCAGGCCAGCGCAAACTACAGCTCCATTATTCTCAGCCTCCCCAAGCTAGCGCAACCTGGCTGAAGTAGAGTCCTGGACTCAACGCTGTAGAATTAGAATAATAGACAATTTCACTGGTGACTCTGGTAATAATGCTAACAGGTCATAGGCTCTATCCTGCAGTCTTGCAATGCTCTTATATGTGATCGATACTTATATAATTTTAGGTTAACTATCCTTCTGCCCTCAGAACTTCTAGAGTATTTCTCCATTGTCTTTGACAATCTATTGTTTCTGATGAGAAGCCAAATGTTAATCTAATAATTGTGATGTTAGATCTTACTGTATTTTCTCTTTGGTAATATAGCATTTTGTCCTCTTTATTTTTGTGCTATTTTTAGTTTTGTTTGTTTTATCCTTTAATGTGATGGACACTTGTTGATTTCATTAAATCTTGAGACTCAAATCCTTCAAAAATAAATAAATAAATTATTTGTCTAGTAAGTCCAATGTCTAGGCTTCCTTGTAGAGAGTTTCTATTACTTTTTTTCCCTTGTGAGTAGCCATACATTCTTGTTTATTTATCTAATAATTTTCTGTTAGAAACTGGACATTTTAAATACTATAATGTTCCAACTATGAAAATGAGAATCCCACCTCCCAAAGAATTTGTCGTTGCTGCCTCTTGTGGGTTCTTGTTGTTTGCTTGTTTATTGACTTTCATAAACTATTTTTTTAAAGTCTGTATTTTTTGTTGTGTGTGGTAACTGATATCTATGTTTCATTAATTTAGTGGTCAGCTAGTATTTTGGTAGTTTCCTTAAATACCTGGAGTTATAAGAAGAAAAAAATAAGAAAAAAAAAGGAAAAAATTCTGCCTTAATCTTCACTTCCTGCTTGCACAGAACTTGAAGGTCAGCTAGAAGTGTAATCTTAGAGTCTCTTCTCATGTCTTTTCTCTGCAGCCAGCTCTAAGCATGCATGTGGCCTTCTCAATTGCCTGATATACATGGAAGCTTTATAAAGCCCTTATTCTCCCATGTGCTTCCTTTCCCAACCTCTGCTTTCCCAGGATTTTTAGTCTTTCTAATTCTTATCCTGGCTGTTCTCTCTTAACTCAGGCTTCTGTAGACAATACTTTTGCCTTTAGGCACTTTTGGAAAAAGTTACTCAGGAAGCCACCCCAGCCCTGGGACCACTCTGATTCAGGCAAAACAAAGGCAAGGACTTACACTGGTCCTTGGAAGGGCTTCCAGACATGTTGAAACCCACCACCACAATTCTTTTAGAATAGGGTTTGTTTTGCTCCCTTTGGCCTTAGTAACATGCACCAGGAGTGTGGGCTGCTGTCTTCACTGTCACTGCCAATCTGGGATGTGGAGGATGATAGGCAGGCAATTTAAAATGCAGCTGCTTCTTTCTTTGCCAAGCCTTCCACTGGTTCTTTTACGTTTTCCAGTAGATTCCAGAGTTCTGCCAAAATTTTGTCTGACATTTTTGGCCAGTTCATTAGTTGATTTTATGGAAGGATACAGCCCTGGAGTTCCCAACTTTGCCATTTTCAGTGACATCCTCTGCCTAACTTTTTGTATTGTTTTTTTTTCCTCCACCTCATGCACTGTCCTGGGATTAGATTTTTCTGCCAGTGGAGTAACGAGATATGGAGTTTCAAGTTTCATGTTTAGGCATAGGGAAAGGAGTGATGATTGCCCTGGATCATAGCCCCAGACGACATCCAACCTAGGGAATAGGAGCCCAGCTCACTATAAATGCATTAGGGTAGAACAAAACCAAGGAACCCCAGGATTCTTCTTCCAATTTTGTTGACTGTGCTTATCTCCCCCTGGAAACCTCGTGGGAGGTAGCAGTTGGTTGAAGACAGGGCTTGGATAGTTTTACTCTTACCTGCCACATTAATACACCAGGGATATGGAATGACCCTTCCCATGATACAGCAGTCTACAGTTTACCTCAACATCCATGATCTTCCTCTACCTTCAAAATGCTACTGTTATGTTAAACAGAGGAGGAAATGCAGACTCAGGAAGCACAGGCAACTTTCCCAAGCCTCTGGTGGGTGAATTTTTGGGCCAGGACACCACCACAAACAATGAATGGCAGCCCTGAGCTCCTCCCATTGTCCCTGAACTCCACTGCATGCACCCATGGAACTCCAGCTTCCTCTCCAGAAACCCTAGAAGTCTCTCCAAAAAGTAGACACCCTCCCCCACAGCAATGTGTCATACCTCATCAATAGATCAGCTGATAGGTCAACCAGAAGCTTAAATTCCCTTCAGGGACATTTTCTCCTAAGTAGACATTGAGGGGACAAGAAGAGGAAAGAGGTTTGATAAACCCCAGAGGCTTCGGGTTTTCTTTTTTTGTTGCTTCTTATGCAGGGAGGTGTTTCTAGTCCCCTGCCCACCCAGGTCTCCTTCCTCAGTCATCTCTCCCCTTGACTTACGTCTCCCTGAGACTGTGGTGCCTGGAATCGAGCACAACCTCCATGTCCATGCTGCCCTGTACAAGACCACAGACAAGGGCTTCACTTAAAGCCACATCCCACAGACCCAACACTTTTCTCAAAGGGTAGGTCTTTCCCACTTTCTGAAGCCAAATGGCCCCCATCAAAGTCCTCAGAGTTTTCCCTCAGGGATTTTATCTTGAGAGATTTGTCCAGGTTGGCAAGATCATTTTAGATTTTGACTCTATCTTAAACGGTTTTGCACCATGTTATCTGCAGCTTGATGAATCCTCTTGCTATGATAAACATGCTAATCAGGACTTGGCCTGGGACAGAGCCTGGTAGCATACCACCAGAGATTCCCCTCCAGGCTAACAATGATCCTATAGTTAGTACCCAGAGGATATGAATATGGGGCATTCTAAAGACTAGAATATGCTGGCACTAGAGCAAAGCTGCTTTGATCTCGCTTTTTTGGTCATTCTGTCTTTTAATAAAGACCAGAACAGCCTGCTCTAAAAAATATTAATGGGGCTAAAGGGATTGTTCATTCAAAGCTTATTAAAACCATATGTAGCTGCATGCATTCTAAGTCAAAATAAACTGCAATGCCCTGCTGATTTCTCTTGCGTCATGTCACCAGCTCACAACAAGGGGAAGCCATGTGGTGCTGTGCTAATTACCGGGACCATATGCTGTGGGAAAATCAGGAAGTGCTATTAAAAATGCCTCTTGTGCTACTGCTTGAGCTTTTGAGATTCTCTTCTTCCAGGGCTGCAATTTGATATTTGTTGATATTTGAGTAATGAGGCTGTCCACTCATATTTTTAGATTTTAGATTTCTCTTTTACCATGCAGTCTTCAAGCACATCCCATTGGTTGAGCCTTGGGCTGGGTCTGAGGAGGGATCCCACCATCTGCCACATGCAGCACTGGCTCTCGAGGCCCTTCCTGCAGTGTGAGTTCCCCAAATGGCTGACAAATATCAAACACACTTGTTTCGTATCTGCTGCATTAACAAATATCTATGGTGCATCTGCTAGGTACAGGCACTGTCTCATGTGCAACAATCTTGGAAATAAGTTTTGTGTCCACTATGTTTCTAGGAGACTTTGAGTTTATAAGTCTTCCTTACTTTCTATGTTCTTTCCCTGCACTCTGCACTCTTTTTCACAAGAATATCAAGTTTCAGTATTGGCAAAGAATTCACCAAAGATGCTCCTATGGAGTTTCCCATGGAAAATTGGAATGACAGGCAGAGTGACTTTGCAGCAACACTGGACACACTGGCCTTGCAGCCAGGAGCACCATTACCACACTGAGGACACAGCCAGGCCAGATGCCAGAGACCATCCTAGACACCTTCTTTAATTGCTACCATTAATTGTAGCAATGAGCAACTGAGGCAGCTGTGGCACCTGAGACAGAGAAGATAAATAAAGGGGCCCAGGTCACCTATGTGGGCAGGCGGCATCCAGTTGAGCATGTCTGTGCACACTTTCCCCTGAGCTTCCCATGTTTTTAATGAGCTAGACTCATAATGACCTTCAGCTTCCCAACTTGACGCACATCACATAAAACCACACATGATAAAACCCAGCTATAGGCCCGAACGCATGTATAAGGAGGAACACAGCCTCTCTAGATGCTGGGAGCATTTGATCTAGGGTAGCTCCTATCCATGCTCTGCACAGTGGGCCCCCTGCCTGCAGCTGACTTGGGCTTCCTCACTTAGCCCCTTTGCACCTGGCAGACCATGGGACAAGGTGGTACAAGCACTACCCACCCCCCACCATTGGCACCAGAGCATGAGCTGTCTAGGTTGCTCTCTTTGCAACACTTGCCCACTAATTCCCACCCCCTGGTACCGCAGCCAGTCCTATCCTCCTTCCAGGCATGACCCCTGGGCCACATGCTCTGAGTCCCTGGATCCCCTCTCCTGCCTTCAGGCCCACACTCTACCCTACAGGATTTCCTATCACAGTGAATAGGAGGGTTAATTTTATGTCAACTTGGCTGAGCCACAGTACCCAAATATTCGGTCAACACCAGTCTGTCTATATGTTGCTGTGAAAGTATTTTTTAGATGAGATTAACACTTAAATCAGCATTTCTTGAGTAAGGCAGACGTCCCTCCTCCATGTGGTGGACCTCATCCCATCAGTGGAAGGTCATAAAAGCAAAAGACTGAGGTTCCTCAAAGAAGAGGAAATTCTTCCTCTAGGCTGTCTTGGACTCAAAACTTAACTGCAGCATCAACTCCTGTGTCTCTACCTTGCTGGTCTGCCCTGAAAATTTCAAATCTGTCAGCCTCCACAATCACATGAGCCAATTTCTTAAAATAAATCTCCATACACACTCACATAGACACACACACACACACACACACACTCATTCATACAATCATACAGTCACTCTCCTACACTCTCACACACTTATACACACTCACACCTACTCTCATTCATCTACTGACTCTTGCGCACACACCCATTCACTCTCACACAAACACACACAACAGTGAACACAAACACATGCACCATCTCAGATGTGAGGGCACACACATATACACACACACACACACACACCTGGGCCCTTCTCCCTTGTTCCCAGGGAGGATCCTGCCTGTAGAGTTGAGGGGTGGCTCCAGGCTCCTCAGGGGAGCAAAGGCAGGCCCAGTTGTAGCAGAAGAAATGACCAGGAAAAAAAAAAAAAAAGCAAAAATATTTTCTGTCTCTTTGGAGAACTGAAACCTGCGTTCCTGCCTCAGGCCAGTGGTGGGAAGGAGCAGGGACAGGCCTTTTGTTCTTATCCCAGGTGGTGCCAACGCCCCAGGGCGGCTGGCTGAGTTCACAGGCTTTGTCTTTGGCAGAGATGGGAGGATGAGAATAGTTAACCACAGTAGATGCCTGAAGCTGAGAACCCTCCCTTTAAAAGCTCTGTATTTCTGCCTATGTTCAGGAAAAATCTGGATTTTGAGATGATAGTCTGCCTTTTCCTCCCTTTGCCGGCAAAGGTAACATGTGTCTCTTTCCTCCTTCCCAAAGACATTTGTCCTCATTCTGATTTGGCCTTGTGGACAAGTACCGAGTTTTCTGTAACACAGTCGTCACCTCAGAGCCTGGAGCAGAAAGACCAAGGCTTGGTCTGAAGTGCTCCACAGTTCTCTTCCTCCCGGTACAGAAGCCCCTTCCTGGTGCAGCTGAGGCTGCCCCTCCTGTCCCCTCACAACACGGGGCAGGCATGGGGACAAGCTGACCCACATGTGGGGTTGTCTTCAGTTTCTTACATCCAAGGACAGAAGCTTCCTCTCCCTCTGACAGTGACTAACACAACAGCCCCCTCTAGTCTAGTTCCCTCCAGCAGCTCTGAGAAAAGGAGCTAGGAGCCCTTCCCAAAGCCTGGAGTGGGGCAACTGCAGGATGTGAGCAGTCAGGGCCTGATGGCAGTGTCTTGGCCCCGCTGCAGAAGGTCACAGACGCAGCCTCAGGGGCACCCTTGCCACAGGGCCACAGCTCCCCTTGTGAGAACAATGAAATTGTTCTCACGTTTAGCTGGATCCTGGTGAAAGCTGTGTTGTTTACCTAAAAAGAAACTGAAAGATGTCAACCTAAAATAATCAAAAGGGTCAGAATCTAGTTTAAAGAGAGTTCACAAAGCAAGAAGTTTTAGGATAAGCCACCCAGCCAACAGATTCCAAAAAATGGAAGTCAGTGTTCCAGAGCGTAGAAGTTTGGGAACGCTTCCATACACAAAGTTTAGCAAAGCTTAACAGAATTTCAACATCTTTCAATGTAAGGCTTAATGCACAGTTACAAATACCTGATTAGTCCAAGTGGTCTTTCTCTTTCAGGAAAGGTATACTTAACATTCCACCCTAAAGATGTAACTGTCATGGGATCTTGGGTGCCACTGGTCTGAGTTAGTGCAGCAAAATAAAGGCAGTTCCTGGTCATTTACAGTACAGGAATAATGAGGAACAGAGTTAATCTATAGCCTAAGAAGCAGAATTACAAACATGCTATGTGACTCAGTCTCCAGGGTTTAACTTCCCTCTGGGCTTGATAAATTTTGAGGGCCTTGAAATTTTATTTTCTTTTACAGAGATTAAATGAACTTTAAAAAAAATTCTACCATGATGAGCGCAGATTGCCCTCTGTCCTCAAACCCAGCCTCTGTCTATGCCGTCAAGTTTCCTGCTCACCTATGCCACCCCAAATCTGAATAACCTGTATTTGACCTTGTCATCTGCCTAAAGCTATATGTTTCATGTTAAATCTTTCAGGTACGACATTGTGAAGCAGACAGACCATCTGCCACTATTGTGGCCAGTTCTGTAAATGACCCCACTGTCGTCAGAATCAGAGCATGTGGAATAAATGGCCATTTTTCCCCGTAAATGCTGCTAAATTTAACTCAAATCAACTCTAAGTCTACAAGTGAATCTATGTATATTCAACCTTCATTCCGCTGGCTGGTTTATCAATCCCCTGTTTTATTTCTAGGAATAAATACTCCGGTGTCATGACCCAACAGACACTTGAGTGTCCACTCTGTGCATGAGGATGAGCCCAGGGCCATGTGAGCCATGAGGGACAGCACAGGCACAGCCCTTCTCCCATGGGGATCACGGACAGTGAGCACATAAACACTCAAATACACACGGGAAGTTGTGAAACGAACGGGGTGTGTGGAAAAGACTGTCGGGGAGCCTAATTTGGACTGGACGGGCAGGGAAGGCTACTCTGTAGAAACAGCATCTCCACCAAGACCTGGAGGCTGAGAAGACAGAGTCAATGTGGCATAATAAGAGATCTATTTGGTCTTTGTCCCCAGCCACAAAGCTCCTAAAACCCTTGGATTTTCCTGAGTGACAGGATCATCTTCTGTTATTCATAACAAGCCCCTTGTGATCACACTTGAGTTTATATTAATGAGGTGATTTAGGGAGGGGACCCTAGGTAGCTTCAGGAGGGGGCTGGTCACCAGATGACCAAGTGATTAGAGGGTGGGAGCTTTCGGCCTCACCCTCTGACCTGGTGGTGGGGGGGGGAAGCTGGAGCTCGAGCTCTGTAAAAACTCTTGAGCAGGATCGGATGAGCTTCCAGGTTAGTGAACAGATGGAGGTGCTGGGAGGGTGGTGAGACAAGAGAGGGCACATAAGCTCTGCACCTCACCCCATACCTTGTCCTGTGCATCTCTGCCATCTGGCTGTTCCTGAGTTGTTTAGGATACACTGGCAAATGTAAGCAAAGTATTTCCCTGAGTTCTCTGAGCCATTCTGGAGTGGGTCATGGGAGCCCTCGACTTAC
Organism: Indri indri; assembly: GCA_004363605.1. Classification (NCBI taxonomy): domain Eukaryota; kingdom Metazoa; phylum Chordata; class Mammalia; order Primates; family Indriidae; genus Indri; species Indri indri. The sequence continues at coordinate 39,615 of RJWJ010004531.1, forward strand.
AGCTGTGTGGTCAGAAGCACAGGTGGCTCCTGGGACTTGTGAGTGGGGGCAGTCTCAGGAGATCAAGCCCTAACCTATGGGATCTGACACTAACTCCAGGTAAAATCAAAATTGAATTGAATTGTGAAATAATTGTGAAAATTGTTGGTGTCCAGACAGGGAGAATTCCTTAGTATGGGGGAAAAAACCAACACATTTGGTGTCAGAAGTTATGTGAGCAGACAAACAGTGTTTTCCCAGAATCAAGAAAATGACATTTCATTCATCCCTTCATTTATTTATTCCTTACCCCAGGGAACACTAAGCTTTCTGGAAGGGGATCAACCCCTTAATGGCACAGAGTCTGGCTGTTAATATCCTTTCATCTACCCTGAAATTGTAACCCACCGTATTTCCAAATGGACCCAGTGAACCTCTTGGGAGTCTCTGAGGAACAATAGAGCTAAAATAAAGGATGCTTGGATAAAGAAATGGTGAATTTTTTAAAAACATAAAGTGAAATTACTGGGTCAAATGGCATTTCTATTTTTAGCCCTTTGAGGTATCTCCAAATTACTTTCCTTGGGGGTTGTACTAATTTGCAGTCCACAAGCAGTGTAAGAGTGTTCCTATCTCTCCACATTCATGCCAGCTTTTGTTGTTTTGGGACTTTTTGAAAAAGGCCTCTCTCACTGGAGTTAGGTGATATCTCATTGTGGTTTTGATTTGCATTTCCCTAATGATTAGAGGAGATGTTGAGCACTTTTTTATATGTTTGTTGGCCATTATTCTGTCTTCTTTTGAAAAGTTTATGTTCATGTCCCTTGCCTATGTATTGATGGAGTTGTTTGATTTTTTTCTTGTTAATTTTCTTAAGTTCTATGTAAGTTCTTGTTATCAGCCCTTTATCAGATGATCCAGCAATCCCACTACTAGGCATCTACCCAAAGGAAAAAAAGAGATTCTATAATAAAGACATCTGCACTTGAATGTTTATGGCAGTGCAATTCACAATTGCACAGATGCATAAACAACCCAAGTACCCATCAATACATGAGTGGATTAATAAAATGTGGTATATGTATGCCATGGAATACTACTCAACTACAAAAAACAATGGTAAACTAACACCTCTTGTATTATCCTGGATAGAGCTTGAGCCCATCCCTCGAAGTGAGGTATCACCAGAATGGAAAAACAAGCACCACATATACTCGCCATCAAATTGGTACTAACCGATCAACACTATGGTGCTCACATGGTAGTAATATTCACTGGGTGCCGGTCAGGTAGGAAGGGGGTGAGGGGGTGGTAAAATCACAACTAATGGATGTGAAGCACACTGTATGGGGGAAGGGCACACTTGTAGCCCTGGCTTGGGTGAGGCAAATGCATTATATGTAACCAAAATATTTGTATCCCAAAAATATTCTGAAATTTAAAAAAGCATAAAGTGAAGTAAGATACATTATGTAAACTACAGACCTTAGAACTCTGCATTGTCCCAGATAAGGCTATAAAGTCAGGGGTACAAGACAAGGCACAGAAGCATCTAGACAGGGAAGCAATGATGCCTTCACTTCCCATGAGTTCCCTGAGGCCAGGTCATGAAAGACAGTTCATTTCTCAGTAAGGTTGGTCTGATAAGTAGGTCCAGGACAAAAGGGCTAAGAAATAAATGTACCTAGGTCAGACAAAGCATTTGACAAGACCTCTCATGAAATCTCTGGCCACCATGAAAAAATAGAAGCTACATGCTTTAATGACAGGGCATACCATTGAATAATTGAAGAACAAAGTCCCATAAACATTTCACTTCAGTTTGCTAAAGCATAGTCTCCAAAATTGAGGGTTAGAAACAAATAGAAAAGGAAGACAAAGGGCTTACTCTTATATCCATCAGAAAACAAATAAAATACAATTTTCAACGACATTCCAAATGAGTAATTACAGCGATTTGATTCAGCCCTGTGCACTTCGTTCTTATTCCATGGGCTCTTGGGTCAGCATTCTGTTTTTGTGAACTCATCGTCTTCTGGCCTGAAAAGAGACCTGGAAATCTTGACTTAGCCTCAGTACAGTCTGAAAGTTGTCTGAGCAAAGCCTGCCTAATCTTCAAGGTCTGCACCTATTTCTTGGAATGTGAGTAGTCAACAGTATCTGGTACAATCCTTTCCATGATACCACCCTGAAACTAATCATGTTTGTTGAAGACCTAATTTCTGTAACTTAGAGCAGAGCCCTTGGGCAATCAGAAGAAGGCAGACACTAGCTGTTGGTGACAGGGCTGTGGTTATTTTATTCCAGTAACCAACAACATGAAAATGGGGGGAAATCAAGTTCTGTAATTAGAGTACAATACATAATTATTTCATATGCTTTAAACAGTGTTTCCTTTGAAGTTAACATTTACAAATCTTCGTGATTTTCTGGTGCCTTCTGAGAAATCAGAAGAATGGTTCTAAGTGTTAACAAAATCTAAAATATATTATTTGTCTGAATTTAGGATTTGATCTTGGGAGGGCAAAATCAAAAGAATTTTCAGAGACAATTTGGTTGCTTCATTAAGAATGAACCATGGGTGCCTAAGAATAATAGTTTGCCTACCTATTAAGCAAAATGATAGGCATTGTTTTTAATAAACATAGAAGATGATAATATGCCTGAAGGAGCCCAGGTCTCTCAGAAGTGAGGAATCCCCTCCCATGTCCTGTTTTTAATGAAGGACATAACAAAGTCACCATAAGCACAGACATGTACTTGGATATATAAGGAGCCTCTGCATCTGGGCAGATTATAAAAAGTAAAGAAACTTACTCCCTCAGGTTAAAATCAGACTAAATGCTCTAAGCACAAAAAAAGAAATTTTAACTTCTGGTTTTTCATACATAATATCTGACAGTAAATAATTTATAAGTTCCTTTTTAAACATCATTTTACAGATAAGCAAACTGTTAATAATAGACTGAAGCATACGATACTATTAATAGATGAGAGTTGGAGACATCATTGTGAACTCCTGTATAGCCCAATATACAAATGCACCTTCAGACGGATGGACATAGCCATGTATGGACAGACATTAGATGCATTTATAATGCTGTGCATATGCACAGGTTAGTATACGCACACACATTTCCTTGCTCTGTCTTCTAAGGACTTGGAAGCAATGACACCCCAATAGCAAAAAGCACTCCCAACACTGTGGTCTTGGTTTTGAATACCATCCTCCAATAAAAGGCATCAGGGCTCCTCGAAGAACTGGCTGGTTCCAGGGCTTGGCAGAGAATATACAAGATGAACCTGGACTGCCTTGTAGTGTCAGAAAGTAAGAAAATGCTAAAAACAAACAAACAAAAAACAAATGATGAGGATGTGTCAAAGGGACACAGAAATGAAATGAAAGCTCCCAAAGATCAAATCTGGGACAATTTGAGTGAGAAAATTCATAAAGTAGTATTGGATTATAACCCAAAGTATAAAATATCCATAAATCTGCAATGATTTAAATAAATGAATAATAAGTAAAAGGAAACATGATGGTTAATTTTATGTGTGAACTTGACTGAGCTAAAGGATGTCCAGATGGCTGATAAAACATTATTTCTGGGTATGTCCATGAGGATGTTTCTGGGAGAAATTAGCATTTGAACTGGTAGACTGAGTAAGGAAAATCCACCCTCACCAATGTGAGTGGGCACCGTCCAACCCACTGAGGGCCCAACTAGAACAAAAGGGCAGACTAAGGGTGAATTCTTTCTCTTTTCTTGAGCTGGAATATCCATTTTCTCCTGCCCTCAGACATCGGAGATCCTGGTTCTCAGGCCTTCAGACTTGGAGTGAATTATACCACTAGCTTTCCTGGGTCTGCAGTTTGCAGGCTGCAGATTGTGGGAGTTCTCAACCTTCATACTCATGTAAGACAATCCCTCTTAATAAATCTCTTCCTATATCTCCATTCTAATGTCTCTGTTTCTCTGGAGACCCCTGACTAATGCAGGGGAGAAGAGACAAACCTCCTGCACCAAAAAGTGCCATGCAGTTTGTTGTAGATACTTGTGAGGTGGAGCAAAAATCTCCCATCCTTAAGTGTTCACTGCCCATGGTGACTTCGTTCCAAAGGGTACTGTCTGGAAAGGAGAAACAGAAAGTAACTTTACAGTGGGAAGACTGGCAGACACTTCCTAGCCAGGTGGCCAAGATCAACATCAATAAGTTACAGTGACAGCAGACACCCCTGATACCATATGAAGATGATGGCACTTTTCCTCTGCAGTCTTCCTCCCAAAACCCCAAACCCCAGTTGAACCATGAGAAAAATATCAAACAAACCCTGACCGAGGTATATTCTACAATATACCTGACCATGCCCCTCACCATAGTCAAGGTTAAGATCTGAGAAACTGTCACAGCTGAGAGGAGCCTGAGGGGGCATGGAATGTGGTGTCCTGGATGGATCCTAGGACAGGAAAAAGCATATTAGGGGAAAGCTAAGGAAGTCCAAATAAAGTATGGACTTTGCTTAGTAACAATGTGTCACTATCAGTCCATTAGTTGGTACAAATATTCCAAGTAATGCACAATATTATCAATGGGGAAACTGGGGGCAGGGCATATAGGGCCTGTCTGTACTGTCTTTACAACATCTCTGTAAACCTAAAACTATGCTAAAATTAAAGTTTATTTTTAAAATCATCTTATGAATATCCCATCACTACCATATGAAATTTGCCAAGATTTCTAACACATTTCTTTGCTTCTTCCAGACACTTAATTTGTAGTTATTTGAAGACAAATAAGTTTGCCTCTCACACACCAAGCTTTGTCTTTCACCACACTCTTTCCTGTTCTAGAACAATTTGGCCTGCAGCATGTCTATGCATTTCTCAAAGAATCAGGTAAAGAAGGGAGACTATGATCTGGGAGAAGGGAATACTTCCTGTACTGATATCAGCTTGACGTGAGCACCACCTACGTGTCAGGACCTGGCGTCTGCATCTCACGTGTTCAGATTCACTTAGCACCTCATGTCAATCCTAGAAAACATATTATCACCCTCACACTGTCAAGGAAATGGAGGCACAATTTCTCTAATGAGGGAAAATCCTGAAAAGACAAGCATGATGATGAAAAGAGGTCATGCATGTCCGACACTTAGCACAGCCCCTGGGGTGTCCTGTGTGCTAAACAGATGTCAACTCTAATTCAGGTTTTTATTTTAGAAATCCTGGTTTCATCATAAGCACGTTTGAGATCCTCCACGCATGTTTATGGATTTGGATATGCCACTCAGGCTTTGTCATTTACTTTCTGAAATGAAATCTTTGTTGTGATAAGTTATAGGTTCAGATGCAGTTGTATGAAAGAACACAGAGAGAACCCACATGCCTTTTACTCAGTTTCTCCCAAAGGCATTGTTTTGCAAAACTACAGTACAATGTCACAGCCAGGATATTGATAGTGACACTGATATTGACTCAACAGAACAGTCTTACTCAGAATTCCCCGACATTACCTGCACTCACTCATCCGTGTGTGTATTCAGTTCCGTACATTTTGTCACGTGTGTAGGTTCATGTGTTGAGCACCACAGTCAAGACACGGAATCTGCCCTCACCACAAGGGTCCCTGGTGTTGCCTTTCCATAACCATCCACCCTCCCTCCCAGCAATACCTCCCTGGCAACCCGTCATCTACTCTCCGTCTCTAAAATGTTGTCATTTCAGGAATGTTCTATAAATAGAATCATACAATATGTGAACTTTTAAGATTGGCTTTTTCCACTTGGCATAGTTGTCATAACTTCAAAAAGTTGCAAGTATCCGTAGTTCTTCCTTTTGATTGCTGAGCAGTGTCCCATGGTGTGAACATACCCCAGGGTATGTTCAACATATTCAACTATTTACCTGTTGAAGGACAGCTGAGCTGTTTTGACTATTACCAATAAATCTTCTTTGAATACTCAGGAGCAGACTTTTGTGTGACATAATTTTAATTTATCTGAGATGAATGCCCAGAGGTGTGATTACTAACTAGGCTATGTGGTAGTTGCATGTCTAGATTTTAAGAAACTGAAAAACTGTTGGCCAGAGTGGCTGTACCATTTTACATTCTCACCAGCAATGACTGACTAATCCAGTTTCTCCACATCCTTGCCAGCATGTGGTGTTGTTGCTGTTTTTTCACTTTAGCCATTCTGATTCATGCGTAGTAAGATATCACTTACCTGATGGCCAATCATGTTGAGTCTTGTCTCCTGTGCTTATTTGCCAGCTATACATCCTCTTCAGGAAAATGTAGCTTTTGTCCACTTTCTAATTGGCTTGCTTGTTTCTTTACTGTTGAGTTTCGAGAGTGCATACATCCTAGACACCAGTCTTGTGACAGACATGTGGTTTGCAGTATTTCCTCCCAGTCCACAGCTGGTCTTTTCATTCTCTTCACGTGACCTTCTGCAGAGCAAAAGTTTTTAATTTTGATGAAGTCCAATTTATCCATTTTTCCTTTTATAGATCATGCTTTGGTGTCAATTCTAAGAGATCGCCCTAGATCTTAAATATTTTCCCTTTCCTCCTCTAAAAGTTGTACTGTTTAGCATACAGCACATTTATGTATATCTCAAAGAATCAGGTAAAGGAAGGGAAATTATGATTTGGGAAAAGGGAATAATTCCTAATTATTTGACATTTTAGACTAGGTTCATTTGGAGTCAATTTTTGCATAAGGTATAAAGTTTAGGTTGGATTTCGGTTTTTATTTATTGTAGGTTTGGGGGGGTTGCCTATGGATGTCCAATTGTTCCACCACCATTCGTTGCAGACTGCCTTCCTCCACTGGCTTGTTTTTGCAGCTTTGTTAAAAATCAGTTAGGCTCATTTCTGTGGGTCTATTTCTGGGTTCTCTATTTTATACCATTGATCTCTATGTCTATTGTTGCCCAATATTCACTGTATTGATTCCTGTAGCAATACATACCCAAGACTTACCAAGGTGTACTCTATAGCTACCATATAGCTTGTTCTATTCCCAGGGTCTCTGAGTGGGAGAGGGGAGTCTAAGGACCTTCCTGGGCCAGGCCACCTGTTGCAGGATTCTTTTCGAGTGCTGCTCAGATGCTCAGGATTTCTCAATCAAGAAAAGAGTCTAGGGTCCAGAAGGAAAGAGAGCACGTCCCTGCTGGCTGCTTATTGCTAGTAGGGTTCCCAATCAGTCCCTCTTGCAGGTGTCCCTCTCATATGCTTTCAGTCTGGAGAAAGAATGTGCCCACCTGGGCTACCTTCTGTTGCTAGTTTGAGGGCCTGGTTGCCTTATTCTGTTGAGTAGGGGATGTGAGACCCCTGTCACTGCGGTGTTCTTCACACCTCAGATCCCAAACTAGGCCACCTCCCTCCTTCCACCTTTCAGGTTCTCCTCTGGCCCTCTTGATTTATTTCCAGGGTTAATGCTGGGCTTATCAGGGAAGAGCAGGGAGAAATGAGTCTATGTCATCTTTTTCAGGATGGATGTCTCACTCTTATTATTTTTATGTAGCAGAACTTTGGCTTGAACTCAAGCCTTTTAACCCATTTCTCTTTCTGTATCTTTTGTACTGCAATAAATTTTAAAGACAAATTGATCTAAGGAAATGAACAGCAGAATAATTCAGATTGTTAAGGAATTGCAACATCATTGGCCCTGGTGCTATTTCTGAATACTTCCAAACAATGACACATAAATTGTGGGGAGGTAGCTAAGCTCCCAGCAAAAAATCAAGTCCCTTTGGTAGGGTCATTGCAAAGGATAATAAAATAATAGAAAATGGAAAATAATAGAAATAAAACAATACACAGAGACGAAGGTATAGTTTTATAGATTTATAAAGATTATAGGCAAAGCGGGTACTCAGGGGGCCTGGATTTCTCCATCAATCTCAGAGGCCACAAGTGAAGTTTTACATGGGCATTTATAGGTTACAGTGATCTGTTGCTAGGGGTAACAGATTTACATAACAACAGGTAGTTCCTCTTAAGTTAACAGTTTTTCAAAAGGCTTCTTCAGATCCCTTAACTAACTCTTTCTACATGAACAAATGGTTACAAAATCACTCAAAGGCTAACTTCTAAGTTCTAAGATAAATTTATCACTTAACAGAGGGGTTAAACAGAGATATACTGCCTCCATATTTTCTTTATCAGGTTATTGTGGATGAAGACAGGTAGTCAGGAGTTTAAGCAGGAACTATCTCTTGGGCTAATTGCTTTCAGCCACAGGTGGCCGTTTGTCGGGAGGGCATTCTTTGATCAGCTCCCCTCCTGTGGCTCCTAGAAGACCTGCCTTGCTTTACAAAACAAGTCCAAGCCCCAGTTCTGAGAATTGCAGTGCCACTGTGGGATGCAGCTGCTACCAATCTTTCAGAGATGCCCTCCTGAGGTGAAACAGCTTTCGATATGCAAACCAACACGTTCACATATTCCTTCAGGGCAAAGCTCTGCAAAACTCCTGAGGCGTTTCTGTCCCCAGTATAGTTATATTAATTTATGGAGCAATGATAAATGAGTTCCAATCCCTCACAGCACACCAATTGTCCATGTGAGCCAGCCCACACTGTCATGAAATTTGAAACACTCAGAAAATCTGTCTTCTTTCAAAAAAAGTTGGAAGCCCATAAAAGCCGTGACTTGAAACCCTTGACAAATGTCCATTATGTGAAGGGATTGTCTCACCAAATGTAGAAATTAAGAGAACTGAAGCAAATCCCACATAGACTAGAGCTGTAACCATGATTCCAAGTGCTACAGGCCCCTCAAAGAAGCTATAATTAGTGTTTTCATCTTCCTACACTCCCCACAAGCAAATGTTCGATCTTCACAAAATGTTGTTAGTCGAGGCAATAATTTCCCTGGAAGGTGCAATGCTCACGGAGCTGAGTTGCAGCACATTGTTAGCTACTAACGGTGTGAACACAACCCCAGACACTCCATTCCTCAGGTCTCTCCAGTGGCACATTCTGCACTTCCCTCTCTTCACAGCCCCCTGGGAACAGCTTCTGGTGAATTTTTCAACTCTTTCTTTGTGTCCAATTAGTTCACTTTAGTAGAATTTGAAGCTGTAGATGAAATACCGAGCTGAGAACTAGAAAGAGTAGGAAACAATGAGTGCAGTCCATTCACTTATTCACTCTTTCACTCACTCAACAAACCTTAAGCAGCTACTCTGAGCCACACAGCTTTTGGGCACTTACGGAGCTTTAAAGTCCAGTGGGGAGACTCATACTGAACAAGTACGTGTTTTTTCCCATGACATGTCCAGACCAGCCTTCCTAAAACCCATCCTCTCGTGACACATCAAGGCCAGCATTCCTAAAATTCATCATTACAAAAGTATAAACCTACAGATTAAAGAGGCTCAGGATGACTACTACATCAAGTCACATCATTTAATATTGCCAAAAACCACTGACAAAGGGAAATCTTAAAAGTAGCTAGAGAAGTAAGACACATTACACAGGAAGAAATGAAGACAAGGATGAGAGCAGACTTCTCATGCAAGCCTGAAGACAGTGAAGGAACATCTTTAAAGTTTGGAGAAAAATAATTGTCAACCTAGAATTCTTTACCCAAAGATAATATCTTTGAAAAATGAAGGTAAAATAAAGACTTTTTCAGCCATGCAATAGTCAAAAGAATGTATCTCCAGCAGATCTGCACTATGAGAAATGCAAACGAAAGAAAAATTACACCATTTGGAAATCTGTACCTATACAAAGGAATGGAAAGCAGTGGAAATGGTAACTGCATGAGTAAATATAAAGATTATTAAAATTAAACTATCATAAAAGATAATTAAATGCTTAGAGCAATAACAATAACAATGTATTATAGAATTTATAACATATATAGAAGTAAAATATATTATGATAATAGCACAAAGAACAGAGGAGAAGAAATGGGAGTAGACTGTTGTGAGTCCCTCTTACTACACCTGAAGCGGTATCACATCACTCAAAGGTAGACTGTGGTAAATAAAAAATATATATCACAAATTTAAAGAAAACACTAAATATCACAACAAAAAATATGGTTAATAATATAACAAAGTAAATGATATGGAATTATTTTTAAAATGTTCAATAAATCCAAGAGAAGGTAGAGAAACAAGGAAAAAGGAACAAAGAACAGATGGGACAAATAGAAAACAAATAGCAAGATGATAGATATAAACCCAACTATGTCAATAATCACACGAAATGTAAATGGTCCAAAAACCCATTTAAAAGTTAATTATTGTCAAATGGTATAAAAAAGTAAGCATATACTATTGCCTACAGGAAATTTATATTAAATATAAAGATACAAATAAGTTAAATGCTAAGGACAGGAAAATGTATACTATGCTAACACTTATCAAAAGAAATAATAGTTTATCAATTATGCCTCAATAAAGCTGGAAAAAAGAAAGTGATAGCATATTAATATTTGACAAAGTTGATTTCAGAACAAAGACTATTACAAATAATAAAGAGAATCTTGTCATGATAACAGGTATCAAGAGGACATAACAATAATTCTAAATACTTATGTACCTAATAACAGAGCTTCAAAATACATGAAGCAAAACTTGATATAGACAAGTAGATACAAACAAATCCCCAGGTAGAGTCAGAGATTTCAACATTACTCTCTTGACAATTAATAGAGCGTGTAAACCAACGATTGGTAAGGATATTGAAGACACACACAATAGCATCAACCAACTCGACCCAAATGACGTCTATAAAACATAACACTCAACAACAGCAGGAAACACATTCTTTTCAAGTTCATATGTAACATTTACTAATATCAATGATATGCTGGGCCATGAAACAAGTCTTAATAACTTTGAAAGGACTCCAGTCATAAAAACATGTTCTCAGACTAAAAAATGAAATTAAATTGGAAATCAATACTAGAAAGAGCTCTAGAAAATCCCCAAACTTTTAGTAACTAATAATGTTTCTAAGTTACACACTGATCAAAGAAGAAATAAAAGGAGAAATTGAAAATATTTTTAATTGGAAGAAAATGAAAACACAACATATCAACACTTATAGGATGCAGCCCAAGCAGTGTTTAGAGAAAAACGTATAGCACCAAACATCTACATTAGAAAAGAATCAATGATTTCAGTATCCACCTTAATAGAATAGAAATAAAAAGAGCAAATGAAACCAAAGTAAATACAAGAAAAAAACCATACATATCACAGTGAAAATCAATGAAATAAAAAACAGAAAAACAATAATCAATGAACCCCAAATCTGGTTCTTTGAGACTATCAATAAAATCAATAAGTCTCTAGCCAAACTGGTCAGAAAAAAGGAAAGAAAGAAGACACAAGTTACTAACATCAGCGTTTAGAGAGGTGACGTCACTTCAAGTAATACAGATATTAAGAGTATAATGAGGGAATACTATAAAAATATTTATGCCAATAATTTTGACAATTTAAACAAATTGGACAAATTTCTTGGATGACACAAAGTTCCAACACTCACTCAAGAAGAAATAAACCAAATAGCCCTTTATCTACCAACAAAATTGAATTTGTAGTTAAAAAACATCCCACAAAGAAAAACTCCAGGCCCAGATAGCTCTACTAGGGAATCCTATCAAATATTTAAAGAAGGAACCAATTCTATACAAACTTTGCCAAAAAAGTGAAGAAGAGGGAACATTTTCTAAGTTATTATGAGAAGCTAGAATTATCCTGATACCAAAACCTAACACATTCCAAAAAAAAGAAAACTACAATATCTTTCATGAACATAGGTGTAAATTTTTTTAAAAAAAAAATTTTAGCAATTGAAACTAACAATATATAAAAAGATAATAAATCACAACCAATTGCAATTCAATGGTGTAAAATTAGAAAATCAAGCAATATAATTTACTATATTATTAGACAGAAAAATCCATATGGTCATCTCAATACATGCAGAAAAAACATTTCATGAAATCCAGTGTCCTTTTTTGTCCTTTAACTACGTATTATTAGCAACAACCAGCATCCTTTTTTTTTTTATCTTTTTTCTTTCTTTTTCTTTTTTTTTTTTTTGTCGGCAGCCATTTTTGATAAAGATTCTCAGCAAATTGGAAATAGAAGGGAACTTCCTCACCCTGATTAAGGACATGTACAAATTACCCACAGCTAGCATCATACTGACCAAAGACCAAACACTTCCTCCCTAAGACCAGAAACAAGACAAGAATTCCATTCCCCATTTCTATGCAATATTCTATAGGAGATTCTGGTCAGTGCAATAAGACAAGAAATAAGAGGCATTCAGATGGGAGTGGAGGAAGGAAAGTCTTGAAAAGACAGAGCTGAAATAATTGGATATTTCATACACACACATATACACACAAAAAGGAAGGACAGGAGGGAGTTGAAGAGAAAGAAACTTTAATTCATAGATTGCACCATATACAAAAATATACTTAAAAGGTAACCACAAACCTAAATGTAAAGCCCAAAACTATCACACATCTACAAGAAATTGTGAGAAAAAAATCTTTCTGATTTGCAGTTAGGCAAAGATTACTTAGACATAACATATGCATGATCCATAAAAGTAAAAATTGGTAAATCAGTCTTCATGAAAATTAAGAACTTCTGCTTTTATAGAGACATTATTAAGAGAATAGAAAGATAAGCCACAAACTGGGAGAATTAAGTTTCAAAATTTTTCAAACCATCAAAATTAAGGGCATAAGCCAAAAAAAGAAGATGGAAGTTCCCTGATCAGGGAGCAAACACAGGAAAGAGGCTAAGGAATTTTCCAGGATGCTGGAAGAGAGAAATCCCAGGGAGGCAGTTTGGGAAGGCCCATGTGGAGCGCCAACAATGCCTGTCTCAACACCTCCTGCGTTTGGAATGTCATGAGGAGAGAATTTTAAGTTCAAGATGAATTTGTGATAATGTGATAGTTAATTTTGTGTCAACTTGGCTGGGCCACAAAGCCCAGATATTTGGTCAAACATTATTCTGGATGTTTCTGTGAGGGTGTTTTTAGATGAGATTAACATGTAAGTCAGTGGACTTTCGAGTAAAGCAAATTGCCCTCCCCAGTGTAGGTAGGCCTCACCCAGTCAGCTGAAGGCCTGCATAGAACAAAAGACTGACCTTCCTCAGGTAAGAGGGAATTCTTCAGCAGATGGGCTACACTAACATGGGCTCTTCCCTGCATCTCCAGCTGCCAGGCTCTGCCATCAGATTTTGGGCTCATCAAGCCTCCACAACCAGGTGAGCCAATTCCTTAAATAATCTTCCTGTGTATGCATGTGTCCCATTGGTTCTGTTTCTCTGGAGAACCCTAACCACTAGAAAGCTCTCCAGACTGTGATGCGTTTGCTCACCAACAATCACCAGCCTGCTAAGCCACAGTCACACATCAATCATTTCAGTTACGGTGCCACCCTGCTTCAAGGAACTAACTTCTGTTACGGCGAAGCTAAGCTGCTGCAACAAAAAGACCTCAGATACAGTTCCTTGAAGAATAGAGAAATTCATTTCTCTCTCATACAGCAAGTCAGGGTGAGCATTCCAGGTTGGTGGGCTGGAAACAGCCGTGATATGGCTTCCCTCAAGCTGAGTTCTGCTGTCGCCAATGGCTTATTGTTGCCAAAACAGGGCCTAGGCCACATCTCACATGTTGATGGTGAGAAGTTACAGAGGAGTCTGAAGGAGTTGTGCCCACTACAGACACTTTGGCCTGGAAGTGTCCCTCATCATTGGAAAGGAGTTTTTTCATTTTTGTTTTTTTGTGGAGGGGGGCAGTTTGTACAAAAACACTCCGTACCAACAGAAAGGAGCTTATCTCGTGGTCACGCTTACCTGCAAGGCAGATTAGGAAATGTAGTCAAGCCATGTGCCCAGAAGAAGGGACGACAGATGTGGTTGGTGAGCATTCAACTGTTTCTGCCACAGGTACCCAGAAATCCATGTAAACATGATAGCAAGGTAATCATTAACTTCGGGAATGGAAACTTGTACAAGAATGAAAATAAAATTATAGTATTCCATGTGCCCGAGCTGCAAACAATATTTACCTATTAAAAATGTAATCATTAGCTATTAATTTAAATTCCGTGATAAAACAATATCAGCATTGTGAGGCCAGGGGAGGTGTAAGTTACGCCAGGGGAGGCATGAAAGAATGTTAAATCTTCACTTCCACCATAGGAAGAGGAGATAACACCCAAACTCCAGAAAACTGCAATAGCAATGTATCCTTTAGAAACAGGGAGATAAAGGACGCACTTCAAAGAGTTGAAAGTGGTTGCCATGGAGAAGTAAGAATTTGGAATGGGTTAGAATAGAGCAGGTAACTGCTGTTTTTAGTTAAAAGTCTAGAATATTTGGCCTTTCAAATCACGTACATTTATTACTTTAATAAAATATCATATGTAACCTAAAGAATTTAATAATGTGGGAATGGTAAGGAAAAGAATGAGAAGGAGCCCTCCAGCCGCCAGCTTGGGGCAAGTGCCCGGCGGGGCTAGGCACTGTGACAGGCAGCGTGTGGGCTCAAGAAGGAGCATGGCGGCTTCCGCAAGAACCGGAAGGTGAGAAAATGTAGGGTGCTCCCCAAAAGAACAGGCCAAGTCTCAAAAATAGAGGAGAATGTTTGACCAGACAAAACAATGGATGTCCACTGCTGGCCTGGCTTTGGACTGATTTCTATTTGATACAAGTCCATTCAGAAAAACGTAACTGAGTGCCACTTTTGCCCCCAGGTCAGTTCTAGAGTTGGGGATACGGAAACGAATCAGCCATAGGTCCTGCCCTGCTAATAACAAAATCTGTCAAACATGCTTTCACTCTGCGCCAGGCTTCACTCGTGTCTATAGGTATCACCTCACTTAACATGAGAGCACCTCCTGGTGAGTACCACAGTGACCCCGCTGACAGTGAAGAAACTGAGCATTAACCCACTGCCCCACCGCCCCGCCAGATGAGGAAGCTGAAAGGAAGGCCCAGGCAACCATGAAGATGAGAATACACATCTTTTATTGAGTGTTTCTCACATGCCACACACTGTGACAGGTACTCTCGTGGTATTCTATGTAATACCACTGAATTCCCACAAAACGTTTCAAAGAGAGTACTGGTAGTATTTGCATTTTACCTGTGAGACTTACAGAGACTGCTTGTCTGCCTCACGGATGATCTCCAGTAGTGAGGGTGACCTGGGTCATTTGGGAAGTCTCATCTACCCAACCCCAGTTTCTGTGAACCCCGACTGCTAATCCCAGGTGTACCTGTCCCTACCGAGTCTGGGCAGTGGTTCGGCATCAAGATGTTTAGGACTCATCTCTCCTCTCTTCTCCGCACTTAACACCAAAGCCTTCTAAGGAGAAGGTTTAGCTTCCTGGACATGGGTTGCCACTGTCTACTGGTCAGGTTGTATTTTAAGGCACCCAGAGGCAGCAGCTCTAATTGCATGTTTCTTTTCATTTCTTTGTCCTGTGTTCCTCTTGCACAGGCCTCCTGGAGTGTTTTATCCCAGACGTCAACACGATCCTGGCCCGTAGTGCAGCCTCCCCAACAACCCCTTCCTGTCGGTTTTCTCTCTGGCTTTTCCCTGACTGCCACCCTGTATGTTTCACTTGTTTGTTATGTTTATTCTTTCTCTCCAACTGCCCCAGAGTGTAAACTCCCAGGGCAAGGATTTTTGTCTGTTTTGTTCACCAGTTTACCTTTAGCAACTAAAAGAATGTCTCCCACATGCTAAGCACTCGATAAATACTTACTGAAGCAATGAATGGAAGAAAGAATGAAAAAACTCCTTCCAATTTGCTCCTTCTTGCTCCAGTATTTCCCCAGAAGCTCCCCAGAGGCCCTCAGGGCAGTAAATTCTCTAAGTTCTTATATTCCTGAAAATATAATTTATTTCACAATCACATATAAGTGAAAATTCATTTGATATAAAATTATATTAATAGGTTCAAAGTACATTTCCATCAACACGTTTAAAAACACTCCTCTAGTTTTATTGTTGAGAGAAATAATGTAAATCCCTCCTTCTTCTAAAGGTGGTTGATTGTTTCTCACTGGAGGGTTCTCAAGCCTTTCCTCGGCTTCCATGGGCTCCTGTGTCGATGAGATATATGTGGGTGTGGGTGTCTTGATAAGCATCGTACTTGACCCCCTACGGCTCTTCCAGGATGAAGTTCAGTGCCTCCCTACAGATCATGGTGTGTTATCACTACCGATTGTTCTTCAAGTATGGTTCCCCTTTAGTCTTTCTCACATCTACTCCTGGGTAGATGTTGGCACATTATAGTTGCATCCTTCATTTGTCTTAATGTCCCACCATGAGTGTGGGGTTTCGGTTGGCCACCGCCCACTGCTGCTCACATCCCTGCTCCTAGGGCATTGCCGTGTTGGTCCCTCCAAAATACACTGGCCCTGCTCTCCTTCTCAGCAGCCACATGCTACTCAGCCTCTGCGCCCACTCAGGAGCTGGCCAACTTACATGCACCCGTTGCTTGCCACAAAATACCTGCCCCTTCATCCTCAAAAGGTCTAGGGGATAAATATGCAAACTATGGCACCCCTCCAAATCTCATGTTGAAATTTGATCCTTGGTGTTGGAGGTGGGGCGTAATGGGAGGTGTTTGGGTCATGGGAGTGAATCCCTTGTGAATGGGTTGGTGCTGTCCTGTGTTTATGCGGGAGTTGCTCTATTAGTTTCCGTGAGAGTCCCCCCAAGAGCTGGTTGTTAAAGAGAACCTGACACCCTCCCTCCATCTCTTGCTTCCTCTCTCACCATGTGATGCCTGCTCCCCTTCGCCCTCTGCCATGAGTGGAAGCTTCCTGAAGCCCTCACCAGATTCAGATGTCAGTGCCAGGCTTCTTGTGCAGCCTGCAGAACAGTGAGCCAAATAAACCCCTTGTCTTTACAAATCACCCAGCCTCCGGTATTCCTTTATAGCAACACAAATGGACTAAGACAAAGGGCAATCTGCAGTTTGCAGTCTACTAATTTAAATGTTAACCTCATCCAAAAGGACCCTCACAGACACAATCAGAATAATATTTGACCAAGTGTCCGGGTACCCTGTGGCCCAATCAAGTTGATGCATAAAATTCACCATTCACCACAGCCCCCAGCAGGAGATGTCTGCACTGACATTTGGTGAGAGCTGCCCTTGCCCACCCCAACTCAAGGATGGAGGTCAGAATTCCCAGTTCCTTAGCTTGGCGTTATCAAGCTGTTGTCTGTGGCTCAATTCATCCAAGCTTATGTCTGATCTTGATCCCTGGGAAAGGGAGGCAGAAGATTCAACCTAAACATGAAACCATGCTTTCATTTCCTCACATGCTTTGAGGCAAGTCTTCTTTCCAGCACTGGGGTTTCTGACTGCACAGAGAGAGAGAAAGAGAGGGGGAGGGGTGAGAGAGAGCACTTTAACCAGAGATTTAGGGATACCCTGGAGAGAAGTTCTGGACTCAGGGAACGAGGTCCAGATTCCAGTTCTGCCAGGTATTAACACACACTTGGTTACATCTCTTAGGCCCTAAGACTTAGGGGGTCTAGGTATAAGCTGAGTAACTATTAAAGAAGTAACATTCCCTCAAATGCCCACTCTAGTCTCTGCAGGAAGACCGATGCCTTTGCCAGAGTCCTCTGAGTCCTAGGGGGCCTATGTCTCTCCTGGCCTCCAAGTTCTCCTGGTACTGACTCCAAATTTCTGGGTCCTCTATCTCATCACATTTGCATGAATTTTCCTTCATTGCTGTTCTGTCTGCTATATCTGGGAGATAAAATATTCTATAAAACATGCAAAAATGCCTTCTTTCGTGGAGCTTCTATCTTGGTGAATGCAGACAGAAAATAAACACAATACAGAGCATATTGGATGGTGTTACGGGTTGAATTGTGTCCCCTTAAAATTCATATGTCAGAGTCCTAACCTCCAGGATCTCAGAACATGGCCTTATTTGGAGACAGGATCAGTATAGGAGTAATCAAGTTAAAACGAAGAGTGGGCCTTAATCCAACATGACTGGTATCTTTACAAAAAGGGGAAATTCTGGCACAGAGACACACATAGAAGGTGAGGAGGAGACACGGGAGAAGACAGCCTTCTACAAGCCAAAAAGAGAGGCTGGGGACAGATGTTTCCCTCACAGCCATCAGAAGACACCAACCCTGCCAGCATCTTGATTTCAGACTTCTGGCTTCCAAACTGTGAGACAATAAAATCTCTGTGGCTTAAGCCACCCAGTTAGTGGCTCTGTGTCACAGCAGCCCTAGGAAACTACCATAGGTGGTGACAAGTGCAAAAGAGGAGTGTGGGGAAGAGAGGAGAGAACGAGGGTTGTGAGAGGAGGCTGGAATTTCTCATCAGGGATGGTCCGACCAAGATGGTGGCTGTTGAGCAAAGACTGACAGAGGGGAGGGGATAGGCCAAGTGACCAAAGACTGAAAAGAGTGTTCCTGGATGTCTGGACAGTGTGTTTGGAGCAAATGATGGTGAGGAGGTCAGGGACTTAACAGGGTCCCCCACGGGGTCTGGTAAGGAATTTGGCCTTTGCTCTGAGTGACCCGGGAGCTATGGCAGGGTTTTGAGCAGAACAGTGACATGTGCAAGGGTCACTTTAGCTTCTACATCAAGAATAGAGTATAGGGGCAGAGGCAGGAAATAATCTCAGAGGATGCTGCCAGTGAGAGCTGGTGGGGAGGCTTAGTCGGGTTGGTAGCAGTGAGGCAGTCAGATCCTGGACGTGCTCTGAAAGCCGAGTGCCCTGCATCTGCTGATAGACTGGGTATGGGCTGTGGGGATAGCCAGAGATACCAAGACATCTTTCTTAACTGGAAAATGGGGCTGCCATTTGCCGAGATGGGAAAAAAATGTCAGGGAGCAGCTGCCAGGAGGGACGAGACCTAGAGCTTGGTCCAGAACATGCCGAGATCTGGAGCACCATCAGAAGTCCAAGTTAAGAAGCCTTATAGACATTGAATGTACAAGTCCACAGTTCAGAGGAGAAATCTGGACTGGAGACAAAAAGAAAATTGGAAATTGTAACATATAAGTGAATTTCAAGCCAAGAAACTAAAGGAGATCACCAAAAGGGTGACGCTTTGAAGTTCCTTCTCCTTGAAACTCCCTTTCCTTCAAAATACCATTTGCACAGGGTAGTGATAAGCAATAAAAATACTTTTATTAAAGACAGAGAACATGCCAAAGGCAAGAGCCTCCATCAGAATGTGCTACTCAAAGTGTAGCCCGTGGGCCAACAGCTGCAGGACCACTGGGACCCCTTTAGAAATGTGGACTCAGGCCTGTTCAGAAACAGGCATTAAAAATTTGAAACGTACAGCTATAGTGCACATAATTTTAGAAATAAACATATTTGTAAACGTATCTCCATTTTACACTGTATAAAAATTCTTAATGGAGCAAAAACTCAAATGTAAAAAAACGAAATAATAAATGTGAGAAAAATCTAAGAAACTGTATCTATGATTTAAGGATAAGGATGAACTTCCTGAACCAAGTCTGGAAACCATATGCTATAAAATAAAAGACATATATATTTGACTATATAAATATAAAAGGCTGGTTTCTGGTTCCAGCCAAGATGGAGTAGCCTCATTCCTCCAGGGTCCTTCTTCTTACAATTAAAACCCCTTACAGGCCGGGTGCGGTGGCTCACACCTGTAATCCTAGCACTCTGGGAGGCCAAGGTGGGCGGATTGTTTGAGCTCAGGAGTTCGAGACCAGCCTGAGCAAGAGCAAGACCCCGTCTCTACTAAAAATAGAAAGAAATTAATCGGACAACTAAAAAAACTATATAGAAAAAATTAGCCAGGCTAATGCATGGTGGTGCATGCCTGTAGTCCCAGCTTCTTGGGAGGCTGAGGCAGAAGGATTGCTTGAGCCCAGGAGTTTGAGGTTGCTGTGAGCTAGGTTGATGCCACGGCACTCTAGCCGGGGCAAAAGAGGGAGACTCTGTCTCAAAAAAAAATAAAAAACAAAAAATAAAACCCCTTACAATTAAAATATAGACTATAACATGTTACATATGTATTGTGTGTGGGAAAATCAATCTCAAAAGGTCATATATTGTATTATTCCGTCTACAAAACATGTGCAAAGTGATTAAGCTATAGCTATGGAGAACAGGTTAGTGGTGGCCAGGAGATGAGAAGGGGAGTGTGGTTAGTTGTAAGCATGAACAAAGAGGGTAGCACCAGGGAGTTCTTTGTGGACACTTCTGTATCTTGGTTGTGGAAGTGGTTACATGAATCTACACTTGTGATGAAACTACATAGAACTACTATAGTTTGCCTAGAACTACACACACATACATACACACACACACACACACACACACACATGAATGTAGCTTTAAAAATGGTGAAAACTAAAGTCCAGAGTTAACAGTAATTTACTCATGTCAATTTTCTGGTTGTGACACGTACTACTCTCCATAACTGTGTAGAGGTAACTTTA
Organism: Indri indri; assembly: GCA_004363605.1. NCBI lineage: Eukaryota > Metazoa > Chordata > Mammalia > Primates > Indriidae > Indri > Indri indri. Next base: position 60,080 of record RJWJ010004531.1, read on the forward strand.
GTAACTACCTATATAAGATATCACAAATGTAGTGAGTGCAGGGTACACAGGACTCTTTGTATTTATTTTTGCAATTTCCTATGAGCTACAATTATTTCTAAATAAATCTTTTAACAAAAGAGTAACAGACTTTCCTATGGCAAAAGACATTATGAACAAATGATAAATCTAGAACAAATATTTGTAATGATATGGCAAACAAAGAGTTAATATCTATAATATATAAAAACTTTATCAAAAAAAGTCAAACTGGAGAAAGGGTAGGAAGAGAAATTTACAGAAGAGCAAATCCTAACAGCTAACAACCATGTGAAAAGATACTCAAAATTACTAGGGAAATTAAAATTTAAAAAGAATGAGACACTTCAAATCAATCATACTAGGAAGAATTATAAAAAGTGATAACATCAGCTAAGTGACAATCCAAGGAAAATGGTACCCCTGTACATTGCTGGTGAGAACATAAGTAATACAAACTTTTTGGAAAGCACTATGGCTACTATATATATATATATATATATATATATACACACACATTTTTTTTTTTTTTAACACAAGGCCTCACTCTGTCACCTGGGTAGAGTACAGTAGCACAATCACAGCTCATTGCAACTTCAAATTCCTGGGCTCAAGCGATCCCTCCCCCTCAGCATCCCAAGTAGGTGAGGCTACAGGAGTGCACCACACACCCAGCCAACTTTTTTTTTTCATGGAGACAGGGTCTCATTTTGTTGCCCAGGCTGGTCACGAACTCCTGGCCTCAAGCAATCCTCTTGCCTCAGCCTCCCAAACTGCTGGAATTACAGACATGAGCCACCACGCCCTGCCTTTTATGTTTTAAATTTTTTTTATTTCAGCATATCATGGGGGTACAGATGTTTAGCTTACGTATGTTGCCCGTAGCCTCTCTCCCTCCTGAGTCCGACTTTCAAGCTGTTTTAAATTTTTTTAATGCACATATATTCTAACATATATCCTGAGACTCATCTCAAAAAAATAAAGCACCAATAGATACAGCATTGTTCCAGTGGTAAAACCCTGGGAACAAAGTGAATGCCCTTTAGTAGGGGAATGGCTGGATAAATCGTGGTAGAATATTCCCACCGCGGAATGTTACTCAGCCATTAAAGAGAATGACGAGCAGTATCCGGTCGGCCTACGGATTTCTACTAGGTGCAGCTCACTGGGCAGAAACACTGTGAAGTAACATAGAAGCAAGCAGAAAAACAGGAAAGGACACCCACACCATTTCTGTTAGTCAAACGGGAGCAAAGGCAAGGAGAGGAAAGGCGAAGGCAAGGAAGAAGAAAAGAAATATTATCTAAAAAATTTTTAAATGAATAAAGTTTAAAAATTTCATACGACTACATGTAGGCGTTAAAGTGAGAATAAATTAAAGTACAAATAAATTTTAAACTTGAGCACTTAAAAGTCCCCCAGGCTTTTCTTCTGACCAAGGCCACGAGGCCGGGCTCCTCCCTCCCACGCTCTCTCTCGGTCTCCCTTCTCTCCCAGGCTGCAGAATTCCTGCTCTGCTGCAGACCCGCCCAGCCTTTTCTGGGATCTCTGCCCACAGCCGCACTCTCTGGACCTTGCCTTCTTCCTCCTTAGTTCCTAAACAGAGGCTGTCCCTTCCCTCAGAGAAATTATACCACCAGCTGGTCAAAGAAGCATTTCACCTACACTGCCCCCTCAGTCTCTCTGAGCATCCTCGTCCTAGTGTTGGGATGGAGGACATTAATAACAGCCACGTTCTGCTGCTGTGAACGTTAGGGGCAGCAGGTCCCCAGCACATGGAGGGTGCTCACCGACAGCGGCTTCCTGCTCGTGGCTCTGAGCTAGAACCACTATCCAGGACCTGTCCATGGACACTGGGCCTGTCCCCCACCAGAGAGCCTCCTGCTATCTCCTGCACCTGAATGTCCACATAGAACCTGGGCCCCCACACACATTCTCTGCTCTCCTGGCTGTGCACCTACCACAGTTCACCAGGATGACAGGCCGTGTCACCTGCTGCCAGATACCAGGTCCTTCCTGCTGGCCTGGACCCAGTGTCTAGTTCCTGCACGGCCCGCCTTGTCCACTCTGCCTGAACGCCTGGAGACAATAATCATTTATCAGCCATGTCTCCTCAGCTTCATCTGATCTCATCAGCACATCTTTTTTAAAGAAATGCATTTCAAAAAAAAAAAGAAAGAAATGCATTTCAAAGTTTCTGCTAGTGACTGCCAATAATTTGATGTCTTGCCTTCTTGTGGCATCTGCATTTTATTATAATAAGGGGCACCGCCCTTAGCCCAGCCTGGTCACTTCCCGACGTGGAGGAGAAAATCCACGGGCTTGCCTGAGGCGTTCTGGGCCCTGGGCACAATCTGGCAGAGCCAGGACCCTCCGTAAAGCTGCTGCCGCTCCTCGCCTCTGTTTCTCCGCGTTTGTCTTGTCGTTTACAACCCGTCTTGCATTTGCCTCAAGTTCAGACTGCTCTCACTGTCATCAGCTCGGGCATTGCTAAGCTCACAGGGACTGCAAGGACCGCAGGAGCCCGCCCTGCCCAGTCCTCCCAGGGACAGCATCCCCTGTCGCAGGGTTTCCCTAAGGTCTGGAGAGAGCCGGGCCCCGGGCCCGGCCTTGTCCTTATCCCTGCCTGAACGTGCCAAGTCCTTTCCCTTCTGGCCTGTCGCTCCTCGCCTGTGAAACGTGTGCGGAGTGGGCAAGCGGCATCGGGGCCACAGGTCCCAGGCCCCTGCAACTCCGGTCTCCGCAACGCACCAGGGAGAGAGCGCGGGAGGTACTCGGGAACCAAATTTAAGAGCATCTGCGAGATGCCCTCGTTCGCTCTTCGGAGGCACGGCCCTCTTTTTTACCTGCTTAATTAAGGTAGTGGCCCTTTGTCACTGAGAAGAAACTCCCCCGTGAGGTCTGAAGAGCAGGGCCAGGGACTTGGCACGCTTCGCCCACCCCACCTCGCCCCTCGGCGGGCCAGCTCAGTGCCAGCAGTGCGGCGCGCAGCCGGCAGGGGGCGGCAGAGGCCAGGCCACAAGCCCGGGGCGCGCGGTAGGTCCCGGGTGCCGAGCTGGGAACGCTGGGTCCGTTCCGAGTGCTGGGTCCAGGGTTCCCGGTCAAAGATGCATCCTTGCAACCTATGCTAACGCTGCTCTGATTGCGCGTGCGTGCGCCTTCCTGCCGCGTCCCTTTGTTCCCTGCGCCCTGCCACAACCACAATCAGGGCCTGGAACGCAGCTGGGAAATGCTCCTTATTTGTTGAATGAATAAATAAACGAATGAACGGCGGTGGAAATGAGGACACAATTTGATGTGACGGAAGAGATCTTATTGAGGGTATCTGAAGATGCCCCTCCTACCTTGCTCTATGGCCCTGGGCACAAACAAAGCCTCCAAGCCAAGCCTTCTGCTCTGAGCTGGTGTTCTGGCAATCAGGGGCCCCTCCCATCTTGTGCTGAGGTCCCAGGGACCCCTCGCTCTTCCACCCTCAGACATCTGCAGGGTCTTCCTGTTGGAGCTAGCAGGGAGCCCCAGCCTGGAGGGGGCAGATGTGAACCATGAACCCAGGTGACCCGGAGAGGGAGGTGGCACCAGGCACTGTCCCCAAAGAAGGGGCTACACGTGTCCTGAGGTCAGAACTGAGAAACCCTGGAGCTGCCACTGCTTGTTTCTAACTCTTCCAGCAACCTTCAGGGGGATCTTATTTCTCACGTGGAAACAGGCTCTGAGCAGGTGAGTGGTCTGTGGGGTGGGGACTGGGGAGGTCACACTTAGCTGATGGCCCTCCCTGCCATTTTCCATTTGCAGGGATTTTTTTCTAGGGAGTGGCAGCACGAGCTTTCACCAGAGATGCCCATGGGGGCTGGCACCATCCCCCAGGGACCCTGTATCTCCATCATGCTTGGGGAAGGGAGCAGGGGCCACAGCCACCCAGAGCAGGCCATCAGGAGGAGAAGGAGGCTGGGAGCTCAATCCCACCCAGGGAAGATGGGAGGCAGGGAGCTGGGGGGAGCTGGGGGTCCAGACATTTCTCAGATATCTCCATGCCTTTCCCTGCCTGCGAGTTTGTCTTTCTGTTGGAGTTCCAGCGAGGATGAGCAGGACACCTCCCCACACAGGGGACATCAAGAGAGGGCAGGAATCTGCCCACAGGAAGGGGGAGGGCTTCCCCACCATCCAGGAATGTTGGTCTTGCCTTCCAGAGAGCCAGAGCCCTGCAGACAGCCATACCTAAGAGGGAAGAACATGCCCAGGCTCGCTGGCTGGGGAGCAGAGCACAGACGTGGGCACATTCCGGTCAGGGCATATGCTGATTGCCATGCACTCCCATCCCCTCTGCCCTCCACACCGCCCTTCTGGTGCCAGCTTTCCCTGCTTCCAGCCTGGGGCCTCTTCTCTGTCCTTCTTGCCTTGGCTTCAAATGCGCCTCTGTGTGGATGACTCCTAAATGTTCATCTCTGGCTGGGACTTCTCCCTCAATGCCACTTCATGTTTCCAATTTCTCTGTGTCATCTCCACTTGGGGGTTCCATAGGCATCTCTCACTAACCATATCCAAAACAGCATCCTGCCTCCCAATCCTCTCCCTGACACTTGCCTTCCAGGGACTGCTGAGAGTGCTGCAGTCCCTTTCAGGGGTCCTGTGACATAACAATACTAAAATGCCATTTGCCTTTTCACTCTTTTTTTTAAATAAGTTTTTTTATTTCAAAGTATTTTGGGGGTACAAATGTTTCTGGTTACATGGATCACTTTTGCAATGCTCAAGTCAGGGTTAAAAGCGTGCCCATCACCCAGATAGTGTTCATTGTGCTACAGTTAAGTAGGTTCTCGACCATCCCTCAGCCCCTTCCCCCACCTAATATCCTTCGAGATTTACTTCCCCCATACACATGTGTGCTCGTCAGTTAGTTCCAATTCAATAGCGAGTACATGTGGTGTTTGTTTTTCCATGTTTTAGATACTTTGCTTAGGATAATGGTCTCCAGTTCCATCCAATTTGTTGCAAAAGGCATTAAGTCTTCCTTCTTCATGGCTGACTAGTATTCCATGGTATACGTATAACACATTTTGTTAATTCACTCATGAATTGATGGGCGTTTGGGTTGATTCCACATCTTTGCAATTGAGAATTGTGCTACAATAAACATTCACGTGAAGGTGTCTTTTTGATAAAATGACTTCTTTTCCTTTGGGTAAATACCAAAGGTAAGTCCCAGTGGTGGGACTGCTATATCAAATGGAAAGTTGACTTTTAGTTCTTTCAGGAATCTCCATACTGTTTTCCATAGATGTACTAATTTGCAGTCCCACTAATGGTGTATAAGTATTCCTTTCTCTCTGCATCAATGCCAGCATCTATTGTTTTGGGGACTTGATTAAATTAAATTAAAAAGCTTCTGCACAGCCAAGGAAATAATTAGCAGAGCAGATAAACAACCTACAGAATGAGAGAGAATATTCGCAAGCTATACATCCATAAAGGACTCATAAGCAGAATCTACAAAGAACTCAAGTGATTGCAAGAAAAAAATCAAACAACCCCTTTAAAAAGCAGGCAAAAGACATGAACAGAAGCGTCTCAAAAGAAGATAGACAAACGGTCAATAAACACATGAAAAAATGCTCAACATTTCTAATCATCAGGGAAATGCTAATCAAAATCACAATGAGATATCACCTTACCCCAGTCAGAATGGCTTTTATTAAAATGCTTTTTCACTCTCATTTCTTCTGAGTGGAGCTTTCTAGCACTTCCATGACTAATGCAGTGGAATAGTTGCTTCGTATTCCTGTTTTTTTAAATTTCTCAGTTTGGGTTTCTTACGTTAAATATGGATAGGGATATAAACAAAAGCTCATTGGCTCATTATTTCTAAGAGCACCAAGCCCAACTGTTTCAGAGCATTATGTTTTAAATCACAAGTTGGCCCCTGTCAACTTCCAGCACTTTCCTTCTCACTCAGAGAATAACTCGACACCCTACAGGAGCCCAGTATCCCCAGCGACCTGTGTCCTCTGCCCCCTCCTATCTGCCTAGTGAATGAGTCACTAGGATTTTCTACTGATTCTCGGAATTTAGTGTGACTATGTCTACCATTTGCAACAGAATCTTGTTTGGATGGTTATCTTGTGACATGTTGAAGGAGAGTCCCAGTGCCCAAGGATGTGACTACAAGCACAATAATGTTTGAAACACATGAGATAAAACCCTTACAACTTGAGAGGCAACGGAGTTGGGATACTGTGATATGTGTGCTTCTTTATTAATGCATTAAACAGAACAAGATCCAGCAGAATGTCTAGCGAGTGCTATAAAGTACTGAAGAAAATAAACCATATTTCAGAGAATCTGACACAACTGTAATGGGATATGGAACTATTTGTGATTTCTCTTGGTGACAAAGTCACAGGTGCTGCTCACAGCACTGTCACCTCCCCCCAGGGCAAGCGTTAAGGGCAGTAAGCACACCACCTCCCACCTACTGGGCTGCAAGCAACTGGAGACACAGAATTCAGTTTGATAGAAATTGTGTGTGTGTGTGTGTGTGTGTGTGTGTGTGTGTGTGTGTGTGTGTGTGTCAACTCTACAGCTGGTAAAGTGCACTGGAAACTCAGGAGCTTGGCCTGCAGCCGGAGCCGGACTTCTTCACACCCCAAACACTCCCTTCATGGGTGGCTTTAGGTGTGCAGAACAGACACACTTACCCAAGAAGACACACCAGGGACAGAGGGGAAAAGAGCCAGGCTTCCTGACCTTCAGAAGGAAGGGCTGGTGGATCCTGATCTCTGAGGTGCAGGGATGGAGCAGGGGCGCCACTTGCCCAGGAGGTCTGGAAGGGACAGGGTCTGAGGGCTCGTTCCCATCCCTGTTCCTCATGTCACCACTCGGTCATAGCAGGGGAATCCCCCCTCCCAATTCTGTAACTCCAGAAAGAGCCAGCTCTTGGTCCTTGGGCCCATGTATGAAGGAAGAGAGCGAGAGAGCAGTTTCCGTACACTCAGCAGTTTCCTGTTCTCCTAGCCTGCTAGTGTTCACCCGGAAGCTCCAGTCGCCAGCGGCGCTGGGCCCTCGGGAGAACCAGCAGTGCCGTGAGGAAGTCTCTGCCTCCATGCGCCTCCTCCGAAAGCCAGCCCCTGCTTCTTCATGCCTCCTTCTGGGACCCCTCAGCCTCCAGCCTCAGAGAGCTCTGAAGTGGACACAAGCAGGACATTACTAAGGCTCTGGGACCACCTGTCCCCTAAGCAAAAACTCTCCCATGTTTCTTTCCCATCTCAAATTATGCCTGTGATGGTTAATTTTATGTGTCAGCTTGGCCAGGCCATGACCCAGATGTTTGGTCAGACACCAGTCTAGATGTTGCTGTGAAGGTGTTTTTAAGATGAGATTAACACATTTAAATCAGCAGACTTTGAGTAAACAGACAACCCTCCACAGTGCGAATGGGCCTTATCCCATCATTTGAAGGCCTTAAGAGAAAAAGACTGAATCCAATTCTGCCTCCAGACTGTCTTTGGACTCAAAACTCAAAACTGCAACATCAACTCTTGCCTGGGTCTTCAGCCTGCTGGGCTGCTCCGCAGATTTCAGACTTTCCAGCCTCACAAGCCAATTCCAATACCTATAGATAAACATAGACCGATAGACATAGACACAGAGATATAGATAAATATAGATATATATAGATTTATACATCCTACTGGTTCTATTTCTCAGGAGAACCCTAACTGGTACAGATTTTGGTCCTGAGACTGGTTCTAGAGGAACAGTATCTTAAGGATGAGCTTTCTGAATTGTTTCTGGGGTTTCAGGAATTGGTTCTCTAGATCAGCTTTAGAGGCACTGATGGCGATTGCTAGTAGTAAAGTGAGTACAGACAGTCCATGGTGTAATGTGGCAGCAGAGATAAGCAAAATATCACTACTGGATACAAGGATCTGGGTGATCACGTGTATGATACCTTCAGACATTTTTGTCAAACTAACAAGTATAATGAGATTGGTTGATTGCTCCCAATGTCATGGGACAACATGGGGAAAGTACAGGAGGAACTCAGGAAATCAAATTTCTAGCTCAAGTTCTACATAAATGACCCAAAAGTTTCTATGCCTGCCCTGAAACAGATCCTTACTTCCTGTAACTGCAGAGCTGAGGTTGCTGAAAACCCAGAATCACATCCCGCAAGTGGCTAAATTACAATACAAGTCGAGTTCTCAACCTTGCAAGGTAGCTACTGTTAAAGGGAGGGCATCGCCGGGGAAGAGAAGGGATCCTGAAACTTGATATGGGGACATGTGGGAAAGCTCTGATGAAGCTGAGAATATCCATCCTCTGGATTCTAATTAAGTCTTCTTTGCCAGTAGAAGCAGCTTCTACACCCCCATCTGAGGAAATTAACTCTGAATTTTCTTTGGAAACTGCAATGGCCTCCCCCGAGGCAGCTGCCATACAAGACAATGCTGCTCCTCCTCAGGACCCCACCACCACCACCCCGCTTTGCTTGTAGACCTAAAACTGGACTCAAGTCCAGCAGCGCCTAAAAGTGAAGCACAAAGTGTGACCCATGAGGAGTACCCTACACGCCAAAGAAATACATGAGTTTTCTAATTAATACAGATAGAAATCTGGGGAATGTGTGTGGAAATTGTTAATGGAAAAAAAATCCCCAAACTCTGTAAAAACACTTAAAGAGGTTTATTTTGAGCTGAATATGTGTGACCGTTGGCCCAGAGAGCCATACCCAAGAAGCCTTGAATAAGTGGTCTCAAGGAGGTTAGGTTACAGTTTGGTTTAGTACATTTTAGGGAGACAGGTATTGTATTAATAAGTAAAATCATATATCAATACACAGAAGGTAGACATTGGTTTGGCCCAAAAAGGCAGGACACCTCGAAGTGGGGTCTTACAGGTGATAGGTGGGTTTAGAGATTCTTTGACTTGTAATTAGTTAAAGAAATAAAGCTTTGCATAAAGGCTTGAAATGTCTTAAGATAAAGAAGTCTGTTAATTAGAGACGAGCCATAATATACAGACTCAAGTGATTGATTAAGCAAATTGATGGCCTTTGGGTGTGATTTACACTTTGCCTTGCATGGCCTTAGGTCCTGTTAATAATTTAGTATCTCACTGTCACAAAGAGTCTGTTTCATCAGTCTTGGTCCATCTAAACTCTAAAGGGAGGAGGTATAATTAGATGTGTCCAACCACCCTTCTCTTCATGGCCAGGAACTCAGTTTTAAGGTTTATGGGGGTCCCCTTTGCCAAAAGGGGGTTCATTCAGGCAGCCAGGTAGGCTTAGGATTTTATTTTTAGTTTACAAAACAAATATAAAGGATGTGGGATAATGATGGAAGAACATAAAGTTGGATCATGCTGAATTTGTTGCTATGGGCTCACTAAGCAGAGATTCTGGATCTAATGTTGCAGCTCAGGGAGTCAGGAAGAGCTCTAACTATTTGGCTGATTAGCTAAAACATGGACCAGAAGCTGGCTCACTCTGTGTGAGCTCAAAATACCAGACCTGTCATTGTTCACTGTAGAGGAAGGGATTCAAAGGCGTAAGGAGACTGGAATGTCTGAGTGGGCTCATCATTTAAGATCTGCTCACCACCACCCACCCACCCTGAGGGTCCCCGTACACTCATTCTCTTACTCCAATGCCTGGGCAGCACCAACTACCATCCACAGTCCTTGAGAATCTCAGAAAAAAAAAAAAAAACAGCAGAGTGGTATTTTCCTGACCAAAGCCTATGAAGGTGAACTGTAGGATTTGGCCAATAATCCACGCCTGGTCCCTGCTCGGGTCGGTACGGGCATGTGGCTCCTGTCTCTGCCACTTTGAACCTGGAATCAACAAGATGAGCAACTGTGGGGAAAGACAGAGCAGGATGTCTTCCCTGGAAAAGATGGAGAGAGACAGAGACAAAGAGAGAGACAGAGAGAGAAAGACAGAGACAGAGACAAAGAGACAGAAAGACAGAGACAGAGATAGACACAGAGACAGATACAGAAAGGCAGAGACAGAGAGAGGGACAGTGAGACACAGAGAGAGACAAAGGTAGGCAGACACAGAGAAACAGAGACAGAGAGATAGAGAAAGAGAAATTGAGAGGAGAGAGAGAAACAGAAAAACACGGAGACTGAGAGAAAAGAGAGGGAGACAGGGAGAGAGAAAGAGAGGCAGAGAGCACATGGCAGAGTCCTCCCTGGAGATGAGGGAAAAAATGCAGTGGAAAGAGAGGGAGAAGAGCGTCAGGTCCACTCCAGGATGAAGCCCTGCCTCAGTGTCCCTCAAGCCTCAAAGGGCGTGGCAGAGCAGACAGGGGGACCTAGGGCTGGACTTGCCGAGCATCTCCCAGCTACCTGGGCACCCCAGCCAGCAGGTGGGGGGAGGCCCCCGTGGTCCTGCCTACGTCACAGGCAACTACTCCCTGAAAGGAGGGGCAGAGCCCGACACTTCTGCTCCCCCAACAGGAGTCAGGACTGTGCACCAATCAGTGATGAGACGGGGAGGAGTCTCTCCCTGTCTCGCTCTGTCTCTCTCTCCATCTCTCTCCCTCACACACACAGAAAGTACTTACTTTTTATAGACGAAATGTTTGTGTCCCCCCAAAATTCATATGCTGGAATCCTGACCCCCGAGGTGATGATATTGGGAGGTAGGAGCTTTGGCGGGTGATGAGGCCATGAGGGTGCAGCTGCCTTGAATGGGATTGGTGCCCTTATAAAAGAGGCCCCAGGAAGCTCCCTCACCCTCTCCACCAGGTGAGGACACAGCAAGAAGGCAGCTGTCTGCTACCTGGAAGCAGGTCCTCGCCAGACCCCGACCATGCTGACACCCTGACCTCAGACTCCCAGCCTCCAGAACGGTGAGAAATAAATTGCAACTGTTTGTAGGCCACCCAGGCTACAGCATTCTGTTAGAGCAGCCCCAGCTGGCTAAGACAGTGCCCCCAACCCCTCACAGAGAGTTTAACATAAATGCTCTTCTCAGCTTATTTCTTGGAATGTCCCATCCTTAGGGCTGGGCTAGGGATGAGATTCCAGTGATGGGCACCAGGTGCTCAGCATCCGTACTGCCCCTGAACTTGGAGGCTGCTCCTCCTTTACTTGGGATGAGGGGGCTTCCAGGCAGCCCCACACGAGTACACAGGGAGGGGGCAGGGTATGTCCCACGCTCGAGCAGGTGACATGAGTCTTCACATGTATTCCCCATGGCCTCTGGAGAGAGCACCAAGTAGTTTGCCTAAAACATGCCAGTTTCTAACCCTGTGGCCTTGGGCAAGTCCCTTCACTTCTCAGGAATTGTTTATCCACCGGTGAGTGGAACAAGTCATAGTAGATCCTACTCAGACCTCTCAGAGACTGGGAATTTATGAAGGTCACTGACGTCGGAAATGAAAGTGCTTTGGGAAATATAAGGAACGGTAAGAATTCAAAATGATCATGTGATGAATGAACAGACATGATGAATAAAACATGAGATAATTTTCTACAGTGATTGTCTCATCCACCTCCCAACCCCCCACCGGAAAGTCCAAGGTGTACATTGGGGCTAAAATTAAGCATGGTGCAAAAATAAAATCTTTACCCTGGAGGATTTCCAATTTCCCCTGTCATATTTCTGATTCACCGGATTGACAGTTGCTTTGAAACAAGTCTTCCATTGGCTAAAACTTAGGAATTCTTTTATTTTTCTCTTATCAGAGAGCACAAATGGGATATGATCATACTTTAGCTTTCCTTTGGGCTGTGATACAATAAATTAGTAATTAATAATTGATAACATTTTGAATATTTAATATGTACAAGGAACTATTAGGTGTTTTATGCACATTATCCTATTTAATAAGACCATGCCACGTATTATTATAGCCATAACAGTTATCATTTGTTAAGCATTTACTTCTAACCACAGTCTCCAAGCAACACCTCATTCTGCAGACATGATGACCTCCAGCCTCAGAAAATTGTGCCCCGGAGCGAAAATCTGGGAGATGGCTTGGCTGAAATGTGAATGCAGATTTCTAATTTCAAAGCTTTCTCTCCACAATCTATTGAACCATCACATTAGCTTTCCTTCTCTTCTAAAAACCTTTTGATTTTCGATTTCTTTTGAACTGCCTTTATTATTCAAATATTTTTTCCAAATCCGTTCCTTATCTTTTCCTTTTCTTAATGATTTCTTTTGAAGCACAAGTTTTTAATCTTTGATGAAGTCCAATTTATCATGGTTTTTTTCCTCTTATGAACTGTGTCATATCTAAGAAATCTTTCTAATACAAGGTCTCAAAGATTTTCTCCTAAGTTTTCCTCTAAGGCTTTTATTTCATTAACCCTTACACTTAAGTCTATGATATATCTTGAGTTAATTTTGGTATGTAGCAATGAAAGAATCTAAGCTCATCTTCACTGGCATCTTCAGCAATGTGTTGTAATTTTCAGTATATACTTCTTGCATTTGGTTTGATAAATTTATTCCTAAGCATTTTATTCTTTTTGATGTTACTATGAGAAGTATTGCATTCTTAGTTTCATTTTCAGATTGTACATTGTCTATACATAGAAATACAATTGATCTTGTATCCCATAACCTTGTTATATTTTTTTATTAGTTCTAATAGTGTAGGAGGAGATCCTTTATTTAGGATTTTCTACATGCAACATCATGTCTTCTGCAAATAAAGCCAGTTTTACTTCTTGCTTTCCAACCTGGATACCTTTTATTTCTTTTTCTTACTTGATTGAACTGGCTAGAACTTCTAGCAAATTTTTAATACAAGTGGCAAGAGTAGGTGTCTTTGCCTGGGTCTGGACCTTAGGAGGGAACCTTCAGTCTTTCACCCTTTAGTACGATTTCAGGTTTTGTGTAGCTGCCTTCTATCAGGCTAAGGACGTTCCCTTCCTTTCCAAGTTTATGGATCATTTTTATCATGAATGGATGTTGGATTTTGTCAAATAATTTTTCTGCACTATTGAGATGATCATGTGACTTCTGTTTTTTCTTCTAATAATATTAGTTGATTTTTGAGTGCTAAATCAGCCTTGCATTTCTAGGATAAATCCCACTTGGCCATAATGTCTAACTACTTTTAGATGCTGCTGGATTTGGTTTGCTAGCATTTTGTGGAGAATTTTTGCATCTTTATTCATAAGAGATGTTGGTTTATAGTTCCATTTTGGGTTTTTTTGTGGTGTCTTTGGTTTTTGTATCTGGGCCTCATATAATGAATTGGGATGTGTTGCCCTGTCTATTCTATAGAATAATCTGTGAATGATTGTTGTTAATTCTTCTTTAGGTGTTTAGTAGAATTTACCAGTGAAGCCATCTAGGCCTGGGCTTTTCTCTGTGAGATGTTTATAAATTACTAATTCAATCTCTTCATTTGTCACAGGTCTGTTCAGATTTTTTATTTCTCTTTGAGTCAGTTTAAGTAGTATATGTCTTTCTGGGAATTTATCCATTTTGCTAAGTTGTTGAATTTCTTGGCATAAAGCTATTTTTAATATTCCCTTATAGTGCTCTAATTTCTGAAATGTAATGCCTCCTTTTTCATTGCTAATTTTAGTGATCTGTTTCTTCTCCCTCTTTTTCAAATTAATATAAAGTTTTGCCAATTTTGTTGATCTTTTCATAGAACCAACTTTTGGATTCGTTGATTTTCTCTGTTTTTCTGTTTCTGTGTCATTGATTTGAGCTCTAATATTTATTATTTAGTTTGCTCTTCTTTTTGAAGATTCTCAGGGTAAACTCCAAGATTATTGATTTGGAATTTTTATTCTTTTCTAATATTTCTTTGTTTGTTATTTTTACTAAATTTTTGAGTCCTTTTTTGGCAGTTGCTCTGAGGATTACATTATGAATCTTAACTTAAAAGAATTTTAACTTATTGCAGTAGTATAGAGAAACTTCGCTTCACCATAGCTCTCTTCTCTCCCCCATCCTTTGTGCTATAACTGTCATGTAAATTACAACTTTGTACACCGTAAGCCTATGACACGATTTTGTAATTATTATTTTATGCAATTGTCATTTAAAATCAGGGAAAGAAAAAAATTTTAGAATACATGTTTATGCTGCCTTTTATATTTACCTAAGTAATAACCTTTGCAAGTTTCCTTATTTCTTCATGTGGATCTGAGTTATGGCCTACTGTCCTTTCTTTTCTGTCTAAGGGATTCCCATTAATATTTCTTAAAAGGCATGTCTTCTGGCAATGAATTCTCTCAGTCTTTGTTTATCCGGAAATGTCTTTATTTCTCCTTGATTTTTTGAAAGACAGTTTAGCTGGATATAGAATTCTGAGTTGACAGTCTTTTTCTTTTTACATTTTTAATATGTCATTCCATTGTCTTCTTACCTTCATAGTTTCTGATGAGAAATCAAATGTTAATCTTATTGATAAGTCATTTGTCTCTTGCTGATTTAAAGATTTTCTCTTTGACTTTGACTTTCTTCAGTTTGATTATGATGCATCTAGATGTGGATCTCTTTTAATCTATGTTGAACTTTTTGGATGAGTAAGTATATGCTTTTCATCAAAAAGGGAAACTTTCTGGAACTTCCATTATGCATATGATGGTACCCTTGATGGTGTCCCATAGATCTCTGACACTGTTCATTTTCCTTCATTCTTTCTCCTTCTCTTCCTCAGACTGGATAATCTGTATTGATCTATCTTCAAATGCACTAATTCTTTCTTCTTCCAGCTCAAATTTGTTCTTAAATCCCTCTAGCAAATTTTTCATTTCAGTTATTATACTTTACAACTCCAGAATTTCTATTGAGTTATTATTTCTATTTATTGATAGTCATTATTTAGTGACACATAGTTTTTATACTTTCCTTTAACTCTTTAAACATAGTTTCCTTTAGTCCTTTGAAAATATGTATAACAGCTAATTCAAAGTCGTTGTGCACAAAGTCCAATATCTAAGTCCCTTAGGACACTTTTTACTGGCTGCTTTTTACTTTTCCTGTGCATGGTCCATACATTCCTGGAGTTTCTTTTATGTCTTACTTCTTTTTGTTGAAAACTGGGCATTTTAGATAATATATTGTAACAACTCTGGTCAGATCATCCCCCTCCCAGAATTTGTTGCTGTTCTTGTTGCTGCTTATTTTAGTGACTTTACAGAATTAATTCTGTAGATTCTGTATTCCCTGCAATATGTGACAATTGAGTTCTCTTCTAGAGTTTTTTTAA